>NGKF01000015.1:246057-285500 GCA_002162555.1 Monilinia aucupariae | reverse complement strand
CCCCCCCTTTTTTTTCTTCACCTCTTCTCTTCTCTCCTCTTCAAGAACAGAGTAGAAAGGAAAACATAAAAGAATCATAGTTTTCATTAAATACCACCATCACATTGTCATCCCTATCTCTAAGTTCAACCCGATTTGCATTCATCAATCATCATAATCATTCAAAGCCTTCCTTGGATCCAAACTACTAATATCCGCACTCTTCGCCTCCCCCTCAAAAATAAACTCGCTAATCAATTTTCCCGTCGCACAACTATTTTGAATCCCCCAACAGGTATGGCCCGAAGCGAGAAATAGCCCTCTGATCCCCGTGTGGCCGATGAGAGGACCTCCACCGTTACTTGCGAGGGGGAGATAACATGCTTGTTTCGTGATGACCTTCCCATTGCGCATGGGATGGGATATGGATCCGATGTAATCTAGGATATCGTCGCAACTCGATTCATCGCATGCGACTAGATTTGAGGATTTGGGGAGAGGTACTCTTTCATCACCTTCGCCTTGAGATTTCGTCAGCGTTGATATGATGAGAGAATAGTGAAAGTACATACCACAAGCATAGACGGTTCCGTCCGGTCTAGCATACATCTCTGGATTCACCATCTTATCGTGTTTCCTCTTCTTTGCACCGTCTTTGGTCTTCCTTCCAAATCCATTTGGTAAATCAATTTCGGTAAAGACTGCCCAAGGAGAAACTTCCGCTTCCACCACCACACTATGTGCTCTTTGGGATGTAATTGGTGCTTCTGGCCAGACATGACTTGTCCATGGTCCTGCGGATAATATGACATCATTGGCGTGTAAGGTATGAATGTGTCTCGTCTCTTTGTCTTCATATGTCACCCCCTTGACACTATTTCCCGTGTAATCGATGGCAGTGACCGAGCCATAAACAATCTCCACCCCTTTTTCCACGGCCAAATCCGCCATCGACGTAGTGAATTGATATGGATGAACCTGTGCCGTCGTCTCTGGGGTACCCATTTCCGAATACCATTTAACGTTATCCGATTCGAACCAATCCAAATCCTTCGGAATATCTCCCCCCCATTTCTTCTGTTTCTTCATACCCGACTTCGGCAACTTCTTCCAAGCTTCTCCCCCACCCTCCGTGGCTTGTTGAGGATCCGCTTCGGGGATGAGTCTGGCTTTGGCCCCAATGGAACCGCAATGTAGTTGGCGATACCCCCATCGTTTGGCTCCCCCATGTTCGTTTGCCAGCTCAGCATGGAGCTTGTAGGATAATGGAACGAGACACGCTGGACGTGCCCACAAGGCAAGAAGACCACCTGCTTTTCCGGATGCGGCCGATGCTATGGACTGTGCTTCGATGATGGTAATCTTGGTGGTGGAGGGGTGGTATGATGGGTGGCGAGTTAAGAAATAGGCCGATGTACAACCAATGATTCCACCACCTGCGGGGTTGATTGATTTGATTGATTAACTGGTGAGATCTGACTATCCACAAGGTGTGGTATCAACGTACCAATGATTACAATATTTCTCTGGGCTCCTATAGATGAGGTTGGTGAAGTTGCCATTATTCTTGACATTGATGCTCGAGGGTTGAGATTGATATGGTCAATGCTATGGGGGGTCGGGCATACAAATAGAGTTTCCAGCTTTGATTCTCAGTCATCATGAGGTCATGCCATGGTCCTTATCTTATCTTAGCTCCATTTGACACGTGAGATCTGAGATATGAGATGGATACCCCGCCCGCTCTTGACCTTTCTCCCGAGGCTGTTCTCCGCACGGATCCCACGAGGCTGTTGAACCAATGACCATGCAGCATGCAGATCACATGACGAGTCCAATCATCACACCTTCTCCCCGACCTGGTGGACCCAAATCTCATGCCCTTTCAAGATATCACAAGAATGATCTTTACCAACCAATCATCTTCATTGATCCGCATAACGACATCAACATCATCACATCCGATTCTCTTGAAATTTCTGTCTTCCTTCTAGATCTTCGTCCGCCCCCTCTGTCTCTCCCTCTTCCTCTCATTCCAACGTCGTCGCCTCATCTCGACGAAGTATTATATCCTCATCTCATAATTCTTTTCCAATCGCCAATATTTGGGGGACACGGAAAAAAACTGATCTGCAGGTAAAGAAACATTCTCAAAGTTACGTTCAGCAACATATGAGAAATATCACAATGTCATCTGCAACTTCTATCTATGAGTTTCAACCTTTGAACAGTATGTCTTTTTAACCCCATCAACATTTATCCATTGCCATTGTCATTGCCGTTCTCGTTCTCATTCTCATTCTCATTCTCATTCTCATTCTCATTCTTAAATCTTCTTTCCCCACCTCATGTTTGCATTACATACACTTACCTCTCGAACCCTCTCCCTCTCCCTCGCCCTCTCCCTCGCCCTCATATTTTCATAACTCACCCCTCACTTCTCATAAGGATTCTCAAGGTCACTAACTCAAACCTCCACACCCCATAGAAAAAGGCGAACCAACCCCCCTCGCAAATTACAAAGGCAAAGTCCTCTTAATCGTCAACACTGCCTCCAAATGTGGTTTCACCCCTCAATTCGAAGGACTCGAAAAGTTATACAAAGATATCAACGCGAAGCACGGTGATGATTTTGTCATCTTGGGTTTCCCATGCAATCAATTCGGTGGTCAGGATCCTGGTTCCGATGAGGAAATTCAAAGTTTCTGTCAGATTAACTATGGAGTTTCTTTCCCCATCGTATGTTTTTTTGGGTTTTGCTTTTTCCCCCCTTTCTCCCAGCATACTCGAGTACTCATACTTGAATACTTCTTTCTCTGCTCATTTTTCATTGATATTTGGAATATATATGCTAACCCCCCACCTTCCCTTTGCAGATGAAAAAGGTCGATGTAAATGGCGACAATGCAGCTCCTCTCTTCAAGTGGCTCAAGGAAGAAAAACCTGGTCTACTCGGTCTTCAACGCGTAAAGTGGAATTTTGAAAAATGGTTGGTGGGTAGAGATGGAAAGGTGAAGCAGAGGTGGGCTAGTACAACCAAGCCGGAATCTTTGGAAGGCCCGGTTCTAGAAGCATTGAAGGAGGTTAAATCTGAACTTTGAGCTGAGGTTTGATGTGCGAGTTGGAAGGATGGATGAAGGGATGATGTTAAGAAATGAGGGTTTGGTGGTGTGGGAGGAATGAGTAAGGGTGGTTTTGGGAATGGGGATAGGGATAGGGATGGGCATGTTTTGGTTATAGAGGCCCAGCATTGATATCATATGGATATGAAAACGTTTATTCTCTTGGTTAATGGAATACATCTTGATTTTACTGAACGCATAAGTTCAATGTGGAATGTCCTTTCTCGTTGATGCCCATGCCCATGCTCATGCTTATATTGATTCTCGCTTCTTCTTTTTCCTTTCTTCTTTCTCCTTTCTCCTTTCTCCTTTCTTCTTTCTCTTTTCTTCTTTCTCTTTTCTTCTTTCTTTTTTCTTTTTTCCCCTTCTTTTATACTTCACATTCCGATTCATACTATCACTCTTTCAATATTCTTTGTTAAAAGAAACATAGTTTAGCAATTCAATGAGTGAAATAAGTTAATGAATAGAATTGAGAATGGGGAGGGTTTAATAATCGATAATGAATAAATGGATTGAATGAATAATTCCGAGTATATGAAAAAGAAAGAGAAAGGAAAGAAAAGAAAAGAAAAGAAAAGAAAAGAAAAGAAAAGAAAAGAAAAGAAAAGAAAAGAAAAGAAAAGAAAAGAAAAGAAAAGAAAAGAAAAGAAAAGAAAAAAAAGAAAAAAAAAAAAAAGAAGAATGATTTGTATAAATATAAGTAGTTAGTTTTCAAAGTTGGAATTCTATTACTCGTACTACAGTTCACTACGAGAATTACCACGACTAGATCATCTAATCTTATACACCTCATCTCATCTCATCACATCTCATCTCTCTAATGTATACTCAATAGTAGATCCATCAGGATCTAAGGGTCTGAAGATTTCAAAATCTAAAGATCTAAATATTGATCTTGAAACTTTCTAGAGATGTATAATTTCGTTTCAAATATGACACTTTCCAGTTTCTTGCTGATAGATATATCTATCTCTATTCATACTCGTACTTATAAGTTGTATCTCAATGCTCTGGGTATTTTTAATCGTGGTTTGGGTTTGGGGTTTTGTTGGATGATGTTGATGATGATGATGATGGTGATGATGTTGATGATGTTGATGATGATGGTGATGATGGTGATTATTACACGGTGATCCGAACCTTGAACTAAGTTTCTTTCTCACCTTGAATCTATCGAATGAAATTCTTCTCTTGCTCGTCGCGAACCTATTTATCACAAGAATGTTGAGTGGAGTTAGGTTTCATCGCTTAACCTTCTTCTTCTTCTTCTTCTTCTTCCTCTTCTTCTCCTCCAATACCAATCTGCATCCTTCAGATCGATAATAGCCCAATTCTTTGCATTCGATCATGATAGAAAGCGAAAAAACATGCTTTTATATATTGTACATTCCAATCTCATGCACGATCATGGAGTTGGAAGGCGTGAAGTTTAATTAGTGCAGAAGGAAGCGGTAGCGTCGACTCGCTTAAAAAAGGAGTTGGTAATCAACCTTTCGTGTGAGAAAAGTCGGAGGTGTTGTGGGAGTACAGTATGGTGCATCATTAATGACGTACATCTCGGTGTGAATGTTGCGGATATCCTTCAATATGGCGTTTGGGATTCCATAATGCACATCGTATGTATGGCTTCTTTCTATAATTGTGCGAGTGGTGATTTGGCTGGGCTTTTTGTTTTTGGCTTGTTAGTTAGTTTGTTTGGTAGCTACGATGGATGGATGGATGGATGGATGGGTCTTGGTTGGAGTAATGTTTGGAAGTTGGTGCGTGTAGCTTCTATTAACAAATTACTATCGTAGCTTGTTATAGTATTATATTGTATTGTTAGTATGAAATTATCTTTTTTCCTTTCTTTTATTTATAACTATGGGCTTTTGTAGAGCGAAGGGTTGTTTTTCTTATAAGATATTATAGTTTTCTTTGCTAGAATACTTCAAAGGCTTCTATGATTCGGATTAAATGACGTATAGTCATGTATATGCATTCTTGGATTAAGGGTCCTGATGAAGCTTGTTTATGTCGGGGGTCGAGTATAGTTATATTTGAATGGATTGATATGATATCTCTAGCTATCTATCTATTTTATTCTCTGCAAGAAATTATATAAGTATTGGATACATAATTAACTCTTACTGTATGTAAATTTCTATACTTTGTTATACTAAGACTATATTTATTCGATCAAGTTGATCTCTCCTCATCCTTCCTTGTTAGTCTCAACCTACCCGAGTAAATCATTTATTCACATTACTCATATAGCTTATAAAAATTCCCAAAATTCTCAAAGTTACAAGGCTCGTCTCCATTTAGATACTCTTCAATTCCTATATTTTTATACTAAGAAGAAATACCGCTTATATCGTCGACCGCAACACAAATAGAAAATACATGGGAATCGAGAAGACCTCTAAAGGTGATTGATCCTCCCAATCTTTTCATAAATACCTATCTTTCCATCCATTACCTATTTAACAAGCGCAATTTTGTACTTTGACGAATGACGTACAGCTCACAGGGTATTTTTTCTTACAGCATATCGTGCATTTGGATGACTGGTAAAATGCATATAACATTCAAAATCGATCCCTCAGGAAATCCCACCACCGATAATAGATCTTCGTGTTGTTTCGATGATGAGCTCACTCTTGGGGCTGGAATTCAGGTTCTTAAAATAGATCTCATATGAATGGGAAAAGAGTGATTACTCGAACTTAACTTTCAAAAACTACAGCACAACAATATACTGCTAAATCTATTTACGAAGTCTCATAATATGATTAGAATTACTATTGATTCTAAATCATCAAGTAGTTTGTTGCCATGCTAGAGAGTTGAACTTTTTGTATTACTATAAACGGGACTCTATTCTCTAGATATATCGTATACTAACACTACGAGCCTAACAAAGCAACTTTTCCAGTCACTTCTCAGTCTAGAGCTGTTACTGTTCCATGCAGAGGGGGTTTTTCAAATGGAATGGAATATCTGTGATTTTTGGATATACTTTTAAATTGCTTTATGTACTTGACTTTCGTCTTTCGTTCTTCGCTTGTTGGTTATGCTCGGCAAATAGGTCAACGCAGTAGCGTGCTGAGAATGTTGCAAAAGCGGTCAAGAGAAAACTAAAAACCAAAGAGTTTCTACTTTCCACATGGTAGGTAGGGGATTTTAGTCTGTGTACGCACTTGCAGGAGAGAATCATGCATGAATAAACATAGGATTCACCCCCAACTCTCCCGAACAAGACTCCGATCTACTCACATCGAGACTCTCCAAATATCCTGATAGATCATGTCCATTCATCTCTCTCATAATAGTAGAATCCTCTCTCCTATATATGAGCTTTTAAACCCCTTGTCAAGCTTTCTCTTACAAAGCTTAGTTTACGTCCAAAAACAGCAGAATGTAAAAAGTATGGGGAGACTTCTCCTAGATTCAATGAGATTGACAGTGAAAATATAACAAATATCATGCCAATAAAATCGCTGTCATATGGAACTATAATAATCGATTTTTTGAAATGGTTATCATAAAGCATTTCACTGTCATCGCTAAACATATTAACACAGCCCAGAAGTCCCTAAACTCTCCCCGTCTGACCCAGCACAGTCCCCGTTTTATTCTCTAGCTCCTGCTAATGGTGGATTTTGCAGCAATGAAAGTATCACTTCACAATCCTGACCAACTCTTGTCATTGATGATTCAAGTTACTGAGATTCAATCCAGTCTCGATTCTGGGACTTTATATACTATTATTATGTAATCCTATGAATGTATATTCATTGGAAGTATATCTTTTTCAACAATCTGTACAAAGTATATTTGCTAAGGCTCGCCTCCAAACGGTCATTAGACAATCATAATTTTGCCGATCATTGCCCATTTCAAAATCCGAATAACGGATTCTTAAACCAGCCAAATCACCGTCCCTTTCATCACATGCACAACCCCCGGATCTTGTAGCCGCCACTGGCTTAGTACAAGCTAGTCTAGTTCCGGGAAAGATGCAAGTGATGATGTGATCTCCTCATATATTTTGAGCGTTGAAGTTGTTTCAACTGCAAGCATATGACTAGATAGGCACTGTTTATTAAAGTAGCCGAGCTAAACGTGGAAGGAGTGGAAGTAATGGAGCGTCTTGTTGACGGATGTGCTTGGAATTCGGAATGACCTTGACGAGTATATACTCTATTTTGAGAAACAGGGGAATTCTGGGGATATTAGCCTGGAAGTGTTGAGCCGGGACAGTGGATATTAAGAGGAAATGGTAAATATATTCCTTCACACGTGGGAGCGGGAAGAATGACGTAATATAAATGCAGCAGATGGGGAGATTTGAGGATGCGAGTGGTATTTAAGGGCTCACTTGAGAAAGAAATTGAAAAAGCATCCAAGTAGAAATCATGGAGTTCATCTGGTATGGGGTGACCAAGCTGTTCTGTGTTTTTGGGATAAGAAATGTGGTTTCTCGTTTCTGGGCTGGTGAGATGAGGATGATTGTTTCGGGAGGGTTTATTATTGATGAATTGAAAAATAGGAGGCGTGATGAAGTAATGACTGACGACATATAATATGGAAAGAATGACAAGACTGAAGAGTTGAAACTATAATCGGTGGCAAAGAAAGGATCAGATGGAAGATCGAAAACTCCTGAATTCTCTTCTAAAGTTCATCTCACCATATATGGCGGTGACCAAGTATGCATTATATACTGGTGAGTATTTCTCAACCAGATTGTCCAAACACAAATACGCATTCAACCAAAATCCTCATCTATCAAACGCAATGACGAAAACCTCCACCAACATTCATCTATAAACTGAATTCGATTTTCATGACCTCATCAATGCCCTCCTTGATCCCGTTTGTCTTTACCTCATCTAATCTCTTCAGTGGTGCTCTGGGGTATCCGCCATATCCGTAGTAACTTTGAATCGCACTCTTTGTTCCAGCAATCGCTGCTTTAGTGAGGACCCAATCGCCCTTACTCAAGACCTTCTGTAACTCAAAGGCCTCATCTCTCTTACCCTCCCTGTACAACTCCCAAACCTTAACACACACCTTTGGCATAACATTTGCACCACCAGCAATGATACCAGAACCACCAGAAACTAAAGTTTGAGCAGTGAAATCACACATGCCTCCAAAAGCCATATAGCCAGATCCTTCCGAGAAGGCAGTCTTGGCGTTAGTGGCCAAGGCAACTCTGGTAAGTTTTCCGGTGTTACCACAAGTGAATTTGGTACCGATGATGTTGCGGTGTTTGGCGAGACGAATCAGGAGATCAGAATCCATATCAATACCGGCAACGGCACCTGGGTAATTGTAGAGAATAACTGGTAAAGGAGATTCATCGGCTACTTGGATGAAATAACTGTATACGGATTCTTCATCCATGAGACCACGGAAATAAGAAGGTGGTAATAGGAGAACGTATTCTCCACCGGCTTCTTGTGATTCCTTGATGAGGGCGATGGTTCCACGAACGGATGCTTCGGTGGCTCCCACAATAATCGGGACTTGATCAAAGCCAGCTGAGTCTAGAGCTTCACGGGTGGCACGTGTGACGGATTGCTTTTCGGCGCGGGAGAGGTGGACGGCCTCACCGTTAGATCCCATGGTTACTAGACCAACAAGACCGGCTTCGGCCAGACGAATGGCATGTTTTTTGATGGAGGCAATGTCTAGTTCTTCGGTCTCAGGGTCGAAAAATGTCATGGTCGGGGCGTAGATTCCATCTTTGAGAGGTCTGCGGGTAACGTGACCGTTGGTTCCGTTGGTTCCATTGGTTCCATTGGTTCCATTGGTTCCATTTGCGACCATGGTTGCGATCTTTGGTGTGCGTAGATGTTTAGAGAGTTAGGACTTGTTTTATAACCCAAGAGACTATAGATAGATGCAGCAGAAACGATCTGTATCTTCGTAAGGGTGTATGTAAAGTAGTATGAAAAGAAGAAAAGAAGAAGAAAATGAAAATTGAAGCAGGAAAGAGTAGCTTATGTATATGCTCCCTCCCAAAAATGATGAGAAATCCCCTGAACAACCAAATAGAAATTTATACTAAGTTTGTCCGAGAACCGGTGACTTACCTCTTTGTGGTTGGAATTAGAAATAAGATGGACTTTTTTCCATTAACATGCCGAACTTGGAAAGTTAACGGAGCTCGAGGATGGAATATTGTGCCGGGTTTCCCTAGTAGTGTAGTTTGTCGAAAAACAGTCTAAAGTTTGCGGGAGTAGTGGGGGCATTTTGAGGTTCCCCGTATAAGATTTCTTCCGATTTGCGTGTCAGTCATGAATTGACAGGAAGGATTGCCAACCTGGAGGAAAAGTGGGTTGAAAAACATGAGGGATTAGACGCTCAGATGGATGATTGGGGCCTCGATGTGTGTTTCGAGGTATATTAGTATTACTCTTCTTGAATTGGTATCCGGTCGACTTCGGAGTTGCCATGTATGTATCTTTGAATATATGATTGCCGTCGATCATTTCCTTGCCGTTTGAGTGGTGGATTATATGGCCCATCTCATGACAAAGAGATACTGTATATATAATGATCAAAAATATGATAAGATTACCATCTTCGCAGATGGTGATGATGAAGCATTGTTTTGAGACCTGTGGGCTCAAAATATCAGACTACTCGTGCAGCCCGAAAGTATTCAAACCAGTACGCCAATTCGAAAAAGCCCTATGTAATAGATTTTGCAAAGATTTCTATTGGACTCGTCAAATTCTAATAATGAATCTATCAAAGGGACTCTTACAATTAGCTTTCTCCCCCTTATCTTAGCGTACTGATTTCAATACTTTCTGGCAGCACGAGTATCATTATGCGATGTCGTTGATTTCGGGATCTATTTTTCCACCAATAGCATTACAGATGACGCCAAGGGCGTGGGGTAAAATTACTGCTAAAATGTCATCAGTTCCGGCTACAGAGAATAATGGAGCGGGGCAAACTAGAGGAATGGGAGAAGAAGTTTCTGGGGACAGAATAATGAGGGGGAAATAGCCTCATGATCAAAGACATCTATGGGTTGTCTGAAGATTGTATGCGTTCTAGATGTCGACGTTCAAAACTTGTGATCTATCTCATAGGGAGAAGAGATATTGAGAACGTTACGAACGAGGCTGGAAGGACAAGATGCTGTACACCATAAATCAAGATTGCGGGGTAATAGGCTGAATGTTGGGGACCTAGATTATACCAAAAAGTATATCCTCAAGTTGAGAGGATATAAGCGTGTTGATTGTATTTGTTCTTGCTATCTAATCTAATACATACATACTTAATAAGCCAATAATACTTTCAACTCAGACATAAGACATTTGCTCTCTATGGAAGTCATCATCAAAATGTCCTTTCATGTAAGTTCACAATGAAATCCAAAAACCCTTCCAAGGTTAATTCCAAATACCCGAACCAACCCCTTCATCCCACAAATTTACTCGCTTCCTAGCCTCGGATGATTATAGCGAGCAACACCGATGTCTACCCCTCAAATTCTCCGCCAAAACCCGTGATCCAACAATTTGTCCCAATTGAACCTGCCGGTAAGGTTAAGGTTACATGGTCTGACCAAAATAAATGTTGGAAGGTAGGAGTTAGTTGTATCTCCAACGACGATATGAAATTGAGAAGGGCTCCCACTGCTGTGGTCTTTCTGTCTACTCACATCTCGATTGACGTTGGGTGAATATCCACTTACTCTCATCTATCCATTCTCAATACTCAATCTCAATTCAAACAAACAACTCGTATCATCATGGCGGCTTCAGAATTGAAACCTCTCAATGTTCTCATGGTGGGAACAGGTGAATATACGACTGGTTTCGTTGGAGGTGGAGCTTCAGGATCTGACAAGAAAGTTGGAGTTGTGGGCCTTTCATTGTTTGATCTGCGACGACGTGGAAAGGTTGATAAGTTGTCTATGGTTGGCACTTCAGGAGGAAAATTCCCAGCAATCCGTTCGTCTTCCAGTTAAGATCTTGGATCATTGTGTACCATTTGTCTTGTATCACTAACTCACAAACTTTACCAGGTGAACATCTTCACAAAAACATCTCCCAAGTTTATAACAATCTCGACACATCCTTCGATTCCTTCCCGGCAAATGATAAAACCGACCCATCAGCCTACAAGACCGCCATCGATGCTCTTTTCCCCGGCGATGCCATCACAATCTTTACTCCCGACACAACCCATTACCCAATTGCGCTCTATGCCATTGAACGTAAGATCCACGTCCTGATAACCAAGCCCGCGGTCAAAATTCTATCCCAGCATCTTGAACTTCTCGAAGCTGCCAAAAAACATGGCGTTTTCGTTTATATCGAACATCACAAACGTTTTGATCCCGCATACTCTGATGCGAGACACAAGAGTTTGGGATTGGGTGATTTCAATTACTTCTACAGTTATATGAGTCAACCTAAATCACAATTGGAAACATTCAAGGCGTGGGCTGGTGTGGATTCAGATATTAGTTATTATCTGAATTCACATCATATTGATATCTGCGAGTCGATGGTTTCACAGCAGGGATTTTTCCCGGTGAAAGTCTCGGCAAGTGCTAGTAAGGGAGCAGCTGTGGCATTGGGTTGCGATCCAGTCACCGAGGATACTATCTCGTTGCTTGTGCATTGGGTTAAGAAGGATGACCCAAGTAAAAGGGCAACGGGTGTTTATACTGCATCTTGGACTGCGCCACAAAAAGCTGGTGTCCACTCCAATCAATATTTTCACTACATGGCTAGTGGGGGAGAAATCCGAATTGATCAAGCCAAGAGAGGATATGATGTCGCGGATGACAAAGTTGGTCAATTGGTATGGTATAATCCATTCTATATGCGTTATGCACCGGATGAGGAAGGCAACTTTGCCGGGCAAACGGGGTACGGCTATATCAGCTTCGAGAAGTTCGTCGATGGATGCAGATTGGTCAATAGGGATGGCGTTTCTGCGGTGAAAGTGTTGGACGATAGAGGATTGCCCACTTTGGGAAATACTGTAGGCACAACCGCTATCTTGGAAGCTGGAAGAAGAGCACTGGACGAGAACAGAGAGGTTGAGATTAAGGTTGAAGATGGGGTTTGGTCGATCGTTTGAAGGAAAGATTGAGGAGTTATTAATACCAAAGTGGCCCAATAACATCACTGCCAGGTGCAGGTAAACAACGAATTGATTGTTTTTCCCCCTTGATACTTTCTTTCATTCTCGATTTCAACTTCTACATTTCGCCCTCTTTTTTGATCTGTTTGGGAGAATTTTTGTTTCCCTCTGGCCTCACTGCCCTCCCCTTTGGTCCCTCTCCAGAATGTTCCTAATTATGATTCTATGTAGACACCGAATAGATATGGATGGGAATTCCTTTCGCATACCAGTCCTTGCCGATTTGAAAAGACTTATGTTGGCGTTTTATTTCAAAAGGATAGTTTTCATGCTCCCTTCCTTTTTGACAGCAGCTCGAGGTCACAAAAGCTTAAGGGCTATAGTATGCCATTCATCCTGATGATGATTATAAATGATGATAATGGTGATGGATCGAAACCAAGGGTTTTGTATTTCAACCCGTAATCGTGATTAATATTCGAGGTTGAGATTGATTTGCAAAGCCTGAGAAGCTCAAGTGGAGTATCAAAGGCTGCGGTATTGTTAGGAATATCATGTTGACTTCTGAATCTTGAATGTCGTCCTACAGAATGAAGAGTTTCAATTTTGATCTGATTCCTTGGTTCTGTGAATTCGACGCAGAAAGCGTGTAGTGTGATTCAACGTCTCATTCACTCTTGGTTTGTGACAAGACTTTACAGTCACTTCGGTTTCTCGGCTCGTTCGATCGTTGATTTGGAATGATTGTTGAGTGTATGACTTGAGCTGGGTATATTTATCTCAAAAGATATCACATCAATTCAAAATCCTCAATACAAATTAGAAGTGAATGGCAATATTATGATTTATCACACTAGAAGTTACAATGTGGTGCCAACTGAGTCGCACATAATGGCCTAAAGCTCGATGGTATCTCGTGGGTAGTATATCCTGGGAGTCTGTTTTAGTAATATGATGCATCTGATTTATATAGCCACGGTGACTTTTCCCCATGGCTTGGAATGTGGATACTTTGGGAATGGAAAGAATATTGCCGGCGCCTATTTCATATCACTATTCTCACTGACTATTGAACATAAGTAACGGTGGCATCGGATCAACAGCCCAGAACTAAAACCTTCAGTATATAGCTAACATATCCCCGCATCTGTCGGCCGAGCTTAAACTCCCGTGGAGAACTCCATGCAGCGACTAAAAGCTATCATAACTCCTTCGTCTGTCTATCTCACCCGCTCCAGTTCAATCCTGGTGGTTGAGACCTTTCAAAATGCATATTCAGGCACATCGTTATCTGAAGAAATGTCTATATCATCACATACACCATCATCCACAACTAAATCATCATCGTTATTATTATCACTAATCTAGTTAGTATAACAGGCACTAAATATAACCCGAAAAGCTTACCGCTAAGTCTTCTTAATGTGGCTGTTAACAAGCTGTCCTTGCTCATTATTTGCCTTGGTAGCAGCCTCCTTATTGGCAACCTTTTCAACACACTTGACTATAACAATCTTTGTGCGTTTGTTGATCGATAACGAATATTTGCCTTTAGACCATGAATGCGTGCCGTCAACAATGCTTTTTTCTTGATCATCCGGAATGCTTCCTCCGGCCTTTTGCTCAAGGACCCCTTCTTTCTTGAGCCCACCGATTTTGTTGTAACATGTGAATGTGATTCTTCCGGCTTGCACATTGGCTGCCAAGAGGAGGAATGCAAATGAGAAAGTTTTGAATGCGTACATCTTGAAGTAGATAGAGTTCTGCTGTTGATGGTTAGCCATGGATATCAAGGTTTGGGATTTGGGTCACAAATTGTGCTTCAAGGACAGAGAATGTGAATAGAGTTGTTTGGGAATGAATGTGTGTTTCAGGGTTTGCTTGGATGATCTTTTACTTTCACATTGGTTTGACGATACTTCTTATACTTCTTCATTGGACTTCTTGATCTCTTCAAAGGAAGCAAGATCCATTACGTCTTTGGTATCTGGTGGTATTAAACAAACGAGCATGAGAAGTGGGCCAAAATCCAATAAGCAATTAAATCATTGCAGGAATGTAGGATTACAGGGGTAAATCCTGAAATCTGAACTAATCTTTGCAATATGTACTCGAAGATGAAAACTGCTGAGCCGCATTCTGTTCTTAGCTATTAGTCGTTTTTAGAATTGCGGAGGCGAGGTCAAAAAATGTGTTTCAAATTTCCGTACAGGAAGTATACTTATTGTCTTATGATGTACCAATCATCCTTCTCACCTCCAATCACTCCACAATATCTAGTTTTGCATCCGAATTTCCTCGACTATAACTCCCCTTCATTGCCGATGTTACTCTCCAGTCCTCTGAGATGACGCCGAGATGTAAGCTTAATCTCATCGTGGTAACTTTAGAAAGAACTTGTTGCTATTGACATCAAGATCCAAGTACTTGGAGAAAAGGTATAATTTCGCATTCAGATATCGGAATATACTGCCCCTTCTGCGAATCTGCAGCAAGGTTTTGGCAGATTTTGAAGTTATGGATGAGGTTGTGGAGGGTAAGCTTCTGAGGAATCATAACCGTGTTAGCGGCTGTGACTGTGTGTAGGGCTGGCGAAAATTTTACGATTGCTGAACAGTGATTCACCTCATTAATGTCTAATTTCACATGTCATTTGGGTGAATCACAGTATATTTTTATGGGCTAGCTAGCTACTTAAACCCCCTCCCCCCCTTCCATCAAGATTGAAGAAAGTCAAAACACTTATCCCACAAGATTGTCTTGATCGAGAATATCTACGTCTTGGTCATCCTCAGATATTACATTTCAATATTAAACCGCCTATCAAACAAACGTACGTTATTTCAAGTCATTTACGGAATTAGTGATAAATACTGATCAAGTTCCCAGTAGCCCCATGGCAGCTTCAGTGGAAACACCCCTATCTAGATCTCCTACTCTCATGGGAATGACTCCAGAGCTACGCAACCAAATATGGCAAGATGCGTTGCCCGAGAAAATCGAACCGGCGCTCTACCTCTACAAAAAGGGCTACTGGCAACCTCGATATGCCACAGCAAGCAACCCAGATTCACAATACAATCCCTTAAATAATGCAGATAATCTGCGTCTAAGGTTCTGCCACGAATTATTGGATAGTGTTCAGGTTCCCACACCCTTGGTTTTTCTCAACCACGAGTCTCGTTCTATTGCCGTCGATTGGGCTCATGCACAGGGTGTTGATATTGACTATAGTAGAGGGTATCCTGTTTTTTCAAGCTCATTTGATCCAAAACGTGATTTCTTATACGTTAGATCTGGTGGTGATTTAGGAGATCTTTACCAAGAGCGTTTTGACAAAGGCTTATATGATTTAAGAGGACGAAGCTATTCATTCACGGCCTTCGTCCAAAACCTCGCAATTTCTGAAGCAGCATTCATGTGGACTATTGATCAGAATTCTGTTGAAAAGATATTCCAACACTTTCCATTGCGAAAGTTGATCATTGTCAGAAGCGCAACGCCAGAGTCTCCGAGCGAAAACATAGACTTTAGCGAACAGTCACGTTGGGAAATCGAGGGAACGAAGGGAGGAGAATACATTTGGGACGATGACTCTGCTGAATTTCATGGTAGCAAGTATGCTGGTGAAGAGGAGCCATACCTCCTGGAGGAAAAGGGCGTTGAGTGTCTAGCTGAGACGCTCCGCCAGTTTCCTAGAGGCTTCCACTCTGGCTTAAAGTTTCAATATGCTGTAGCCATCAAGAGATGAATAACGCTTTAGACATAATGTGCTCATTCCACGCTCCAGTCACGGTTCGAGCACACTTCTGTCCCTCAGCATCTTCTAGTTTCAGGTTTTGTTGGCCAAGCTCGGTGCCACCGAAAGCTGTCTGCATTGTGATATACTGGGAGTCATTTGGATGAGCGGGAAGTGTTAATAGGATCCTTCTGTTGATTATGACGCATTGATGCCATCATCTACTTCCATTTGTACTTAGTCCTCTGATCTCCCTCGGCGAGAAATATCAAGGAGTTTCACTTTTCTTGCCTGACCCTCACTATAATCAATAGAGAAGTTGATCAGTCAATCGGTCAATCGTCAGCAAATTACTTTCTCTTAACTGACTTACTGAGCAGATATCTACATACCATTTGCAACAGTTTGATGCCAATTTTGTCTACCTTTGATGGTTTTCGGTTTGCCCATTGCAAAGCCATGATTAATCGTGATCACGAGCCGGTGACTTTTATGGTTCAAAGTAAATCTTGTACCGCGAATAAGATGGTTCAGGTATAGCAGAGTATCACGCCAACATGGCGCGCCACATCAACGATGTAGCAAGCAGGCTTTATATACCAGTATGGTATATACAGCACGCAGTAGTATAACTCCGCAGAGAAACTCCGTGACAAAGAGTTATATACAGCCGACTCAAAAAGTACAGAACTATTGTATGTTGATGAAGCAATGTTGATCAAAGCCTATACCAATTTTCTGGCTTTTGAACAGCCTCTCCTAGAATGCATAGATTCATATCAAAATTCTACTCCTGCAGTCTGGGTATTGAAACGAAAGGTTCAATATGGGTAGTAGAAAAGTGCAAGCATGACACAACTTCTATGAGGCTAATTCAGATTGGTTCATGGGTAATGAATCTTTCGGCCAGCATATCAGAGATGCTGACTCGAACTTTCAGTCTTGTCACGCGAATTATTTTACGGGTCTGACTAATACAATTGGTGAGCAAAATCCGATTACAGCTGTAAGGGGGCGGTCTGAGTAGAATCCAAAGCCCCCTCTAGATGGAGAGGCCAAGTTTACGAAGTGCAAGTAATATTTGCGGAAGGAAAGCCTAATATATGTATTTGCTGGGTGTTCCAAGTCAGCCGTCATCAGGCCATTTTGAGACAGATTTTTATTGGTCGGAGAAGCTTATATTGAAAGAATGGTTCATAGAGAAGTATCTGATATACTCGTAGTAGTATTGAAAAGGGAATGCGTGATGTTCCAGTCATCAACTAATACTGAGATCACTGTCTGCATTCACTGGATAAGATAAGTATATAGTTGCTCGAGAGAGAACGGCATATACTAATGTTTCCTAGATTGGAGAATGTGACTATCATTCCCAAGTCCTGGTTTTGGATTGTCTGTGAGAAGAAGTACCAAGTTTGTAACGCTAATGGAGATTGACAATAACGACGGAAGATATATTCCTTTCCCAATGTGCAAGTGCGCATTTCACAAACAAAAAATGCTCAAGTATTGGAAGAAAAAACATATATTATGTGGCAATTATTCATCTATTGAAGAAGAAAATAAAGAAAACTATTTGAGGCAGGGTATCATTGTATTTATCATAACAGATGATCTTTTATATGCCCGTAAATCCAATCGAAATAAGAATACAATTTCGTACTTATAGCCCGTCCCTAGTAAAGTTATGGAGGTTAGAGTCTAGCAAGCTCCCCGGGCGTTAACAACAATAGCCATCATCATCATTATCATCATTATCTAGTCAAGATGAGGTGAGGCGGCGTCGATGATGTCGGAAGCTATCTTTTCAGCAAAAGCGTCTAAGGTTTATGTTAGTTGTGTTCAGATGCTAGTGTTTAGAGAAAGAATAATACTTACAAACTGTGGACATTGGGTGTCCGGGTGGAAGGAATGGGAACGCAGCAGCATCGACAACACGGAGGCCAGAAACACCAAGAACCCTGGCTTGGCTATCGACAACAGCGTTTGTGTCGTTTACATGGCCCATAGAGCAAGTGGAGCTAGCGTGCCAGATAGTGTGGAAGGCGGTTCGGATGAAGTCTTCAATTTGAGCATCGGTGGAGGTGTTGAAGCCGGGGAAGTACTCATCACCGATGACGAAGCTTTGAAGAGCATCGGTGGCGAAAAATTCACGGATACGTTTGAAGGAAGCGATCATGATGTCGATATCAGATTGCTCGGTCAAGAAGCCAGGGTCAATGAGAGGAGCGACGTTGGTGTCTGGGGAAGTGATGGTGAGAGTTCCACGGGATCGAGGGGTAATAAGGGCAGCAGAAAAAGTGGCATAGTTAAATCCATCACCTGGGTCATTTCCACCAATGAGCTGCGTACCCAAGAAAGAGGACATGGAAATGTATTCAACCTCCGGCCAATCAGCAGGGTACTCAGCCAAAGCAGCTTGAGTCTCGTTGCTCCATTCGCTTCTGTACTTTTCTGGAACCTTCTCCCATGCAAGAACATCAAGATTAATGCTGGTGTACATACCAGCAGCAGGGCTGTTCTCGTAGAGAGCAGCCTGTTCGGCAACGAAGGCAGGATCATTTACGAGCTTAGAGGTGGTTGGCGCATTTACGCGGTATCCGATACCAAAGACAGGTTGATCTTGCATGTTTTTTCCGACACCTGGACGATCGGCGATAACATCAATACCGATAGCACTCAATTCAGCTGCAGGTCCAACACCAGAAGCTAAGAGAAGTTGTGGAGATCCGAAAGCACCAGCAGATAAGATGACTTCTTTGTTGGCAGTCAAAGTAAACGGATAGCCGCTAGTCTCAAAAAGAACACCAGTTGCTTTCTTGCTTTCGTCAAAAAGAATCTTCTTGGCCATGGAAAGGTGATAGACCTTGAGGTTAGATAATGGTAATCCAGCGCGGAGGAAAGATGTTTCGGAAGATTCGCGGGTCATCTTTTGGGCATTCAAGGTAGCGGTAACATATGAAGAGCCATTCAAGGAACCACCCAAGAAACCAGAAATAACTGGTATACCGATTTGGGCAAGACCTTTGATGGCCCAGCTACTGAAAGCTTGCGCGTAGTTGGGCCACGTAACTGAGAGTGGACCAGTAGCTGGGGAGTTGGCGGCTTCAGAGGCAACAAATGCTGGAGTGGAATTGGCAAATCGAAGATTCATGTCAGGGGCACTGAAGTTGACAGACTTTTGGTAAAAAGGAAGGAAGTTATCCCATTCATAAGCATCATCGCCAACCTGGTCGGCCCACTTCTGAAAAGATCCAACGGTACCACGTTGGTACACCATAATGTTTCTGGCGGAGCAACCACCCAAAGTCTTGCCACGAGCATAGTGAAAAGAAGCATTGAATGCTCCCTGTGTTGAATGTTAGTAAGTTGCTCCTGGTTCCATACCTTTCAGTTCAACTTACCCGTTGTGGCGTCGTTTGGTAACCCCAATCAATCTGTGGTTGCCAATCATTGGCATCTTTTCCAATAAATTTTCCATCAAGGGCAGGAATTTCAGAGATGTTTCCGTTGCTAATTTCATAGAAAGTCCCTGCCTCAACAACAGCGACGCTACCAGCCTTGGCCTCGGCCAATCTCATAGCGATAGTGAGACCAGCATTACCACCACCAACGATAACGTAGTCGTATGTTGCGTCACGTCCAGGAACACCGAATGAGTTACCTAGGAGAGCTCTTGCTTCGATATGAGAAGAGTCGAGAGTAGGTCCTGCTAGCGATTGAGAGACTAAAGATAGAGCTGCCAGTCCGAAGGCTGCAAAGTTCTTGCTGAACATATCTGCAAAGTGAAGAGGATTATAGGTAAAGCTGGGAAGGAGGAAGGGGCCTTCAATTGCAGGAAAGACGGTGATTAGGAGGGGTTCTTCATATAATGAAGTTGAAAGATGATGATAGTGATACAGCTTGATCTTAAGACTTTGAGCTGTTTATATAGACACTCAATTCGATGATTCGGCCACTTTCGAAGCATGTTCTGTCCTCCGGACCACCCATGACGTTGGCCATCGTATAGTCTCACTTTACTGCCCGCACTGAATCACGCTTGATACCCCAAATTCGAGGAAGATATTGAAGAAAAACCTCTGTTTGGTGATGATGTCGCGTGCGGCGCATAGGTAGGTCAAGCTTTGTTCAGCTCATCTTCTAGGTCAACACAATCCCAATATTTTTGGAACCAAGCTGCTGGTGATTTCAAGTTTTCAGCTTGTGATGGTCGGTGAAAACCCAGTCCTGCTTTAGCTCGTATTATCTGATCGTGATCAGCAATAGGATATGAGCTAGTGACGGGCCAAGTTTGCCAATATTAATGACTGTCTGAAAGCAATAGGGGCCTTTAGTAATACAACAAGCTAGTTTTTCTCTACTCGGGTAATAGCTTCTATTTATGTACAATCTTCATTGAGTTATAATTTATACATTATAGACATTTTATCTACTATCAAACTATAACAAAGACTACATATTCTTTCCGAATTATATAATTGATAAGAATAATATTGTTTGATTAAATCATAATATTGTTTTGAAGATATATGCCATATTCGGTCATTGATTTCAAATAGCTATATCTCTTTTAACGAGCTTTACAGGGCTAAATTCATTCGAAATTCTGTACATTACCATATCAACCTTCGAGTCGGATTCACACGCATGGTTTTTCGTAATAGCGATCGATTTGCCTTCTAGAACAGCCTTAAATAAGCAAATGTAAAAATTATGACGTAAAAGTGGTATTTTACTCAAGTAATGTCGGGGGTATATCTCCCTATAATACACTTTGAAGATCACTAGCCAAAAGTAGCGATCTTTAAATATATATACCCAGTAGATAAAGATACTATTAAGCTGATAAGGTCTATTTTTGAATCTAAGGATGAGGGGTTTAGTAGGGCATCGGATCTAGTCGAAAACGCGGCCACTAAATGTTTAGATTTCCCAAAAACCTCTGGATGATGAAGCGTTGGCGATATAAGCCGTTTACGCAAGGAGCGGCGGGAGAGCCGTTTGAACCGACACGGCACGTGCCGATCATATAATGGATATGCTCTTAACAATCCATTAATCATTGGCAAGGATAAAAAATTCAAGCTAAACTGAAGTCACTAACTTAGTTGGGTAGAAAGATGCGAAGAAACAATATAAGTTTAATATAATTACTCGAGTAGAAGGAATAGTTTACGGTCACATGTACATCTCATACTGTCAAGGCGTGAGCTTTGAAGGAAGATGCAGGAATTTGAGAAGATCAAGAAGGGCTTTCGATTTGGATGGACTGACTGCACGTTGCGAGTAAGATGAGTGCCCGATCGCTAAGGCCACCGCCACCTATATATATATGGCTTAGCCCTCCTTAGCCCTAACACCTAGGTCTCCCTCACCGTGCCACCAGCAACTTCAGTGACCTGACAGACACACATCATACCCGATTCCGCCTTTTTCCGAGTTGCGGATATTCTGGCGGCACGAGTGTCTATTACTGGAGATCGTCTCACTTTCAGTCCGTCTACAGTACCCTTCGTGAGGTCAGAGCCTGGCAAGCTCCACTAGACGTTGATAGTTATCATCTTACCTTCAGTTGAGGCAAATGATGCAATTATGATACTATTAATTTATACTATTTATATACACACACACACACATATATATATATATATTTCTTGGAAAATTTTGGTAACCAAGTGCTTCACAGTTAGTACTTATGATATTACAACAATATTAGTACTTTTTCTTGATTTCAAAGCTTCAAAACGAGTAAAAAAAAGTGAATTTCTCAATTACTCTTATAAATTACTTTACAAATGTATTCAAATCTGAAGTTTAATAATTATATGTTTCGAGTTAACTCGAGTAGCCTTTGCACATCTCCGGAATGAGGAACTCATATACTCGAGTAGATTAGGAAATATACGCGAAGTGTTGCGGACAAATCCTATAATTAGCCGAGGTTTACCTATGGCCGACCTACTCGGGTTGAGATGCAGAGTCGATGATCTCGCACAAAACCTTGAAGATTTTGTCAAATGAGAGCCAATCAATGTGATATCTGGATAGGAAGATCTCAGAAACGACACCAAGGTAAGCAAATGAGACGGTAATGGACGGAAGGGACTCGTATGTATTTTACATCCCCTTTTTTTGTTTGACTGCGCTAGTGACAATATTGATGCAGCATATAGTGGTGCGGTACATAGCAGTGCGGATATGGGAGATTTAAGCGGTTTTGTCGAGAAGGGCCTCGGTGATAATTTTGAATTGACCATATCCCATAGGAGCAGCAGCAGTGAAGTCAGGCGCTGATGCTTCTGGTATACCATCAACTCCCCTGTATCCATCGATCGCAGCAATAAACAAGATGGATATCACAAAAGCATTGTGAGTAAAGCTGGAAGCCAAGCGAGCGATGTTGTGAATATCGACGATATCAGGCTTGAATGGACTGAGAGTCCAACTGAAGTTAAATAACCATTGGCAATGGCGAAAATGGGTTACAGAGTCCAAAAATCTACCATAGTTCTCATGGCAGAGACCCAAGTGGTGATCAGAGAGATCTGCCTTGAGGAGGGCGACTCTCTTGGTATCAATAGGGCACAATCCCCTTGCAGTGATTGCTCGTTGGGACTTTCCGGCACCACCAGCAGAGTGGTCAAGAGCGTAGAGGTGCTCAACATTGGGATCGTTATTCAACTTGTAAAGGAGGTATGATCCCAAAGAACCGGTTTTACCGGTGAGGATAACGGTAGTGCCACGTATGACTGTTGTAACACGAGATCTGGTCTTAAATGGAAGAGTGGAAACCAATTCTTGAAACAGAGACTTCATGGCAGTCAATTTAAGGTTCTTGACTTCTTTCTCGTTAGAATCGCCACTTTGGCAGGCACTGTCAGAATGTTCAGGTGTTAAATCTGCTGCCTTGTGGACGAACTCAGAAAGCTCGAACAAACATGTGTTGGAGTAGACAATAGTAAGAGAGAGTGAGTCATGGTTGTCACCACCGGAGACCTTTGCGTGGATCTTGAGCTCGCGGACAAGTCGGATGACATGAAATGAGTCCAATCCAGACTCCAGGAATGTTTGATCAGTTCCAAGATTTGAATTAAGGCAATCTTTTCGGCGAATTCCTTCAACTATTCTGCGATGCTATTGTTCTCGGCAGAGTCAACACCAGGCTAGGTACCGATTCCACCTGAGCCGAGACTCAATTGATCATCGATGTTCTCGGTAGAAGCGTAGACATCGTCGATATCTTTTTCGCACAATCTGTATGTTTGGTATCTATGGATCTTTCCTTGGCCAAGGTAATGAATGCATTGGGCGATTGAGGCTAACAAAGAAGATAGAGTATTGATCGAAATGAAGGTAAGCAGAAGCGTAGTTTTTAGCTTTTTCATAGCTAGGAGTTATCTCCCTGATAATAGCATCATCAGCACGTATAACCATTGGTAAGATAACCCAAAATTAAATCGAGGGTGGACATAAAGAGATTTCCATCTCGCCTCGATACAGGATTTGTAACACTTCAAAGTTTTATAATCAAATATTCCTTTCAAACCATATGAATCATACCAACTGCTGCAAGAATAAATCATACAATAGTCGATCACTATCCCACTTAATTAATGAGTGAGAGCTAAATCTGAGCTTGGGCAGAGCTAATAATGTTAAAAGTATACAAAAATGTACATATTTGGATAAGAAATTTAGAATTCATGCTAGAAGTCCCGGATATCAACCTGGTGATGCTAGAAAGCTTCAGCTAATTTATTGGTTTAATTATAAATTTGCATTATGCACTCAATTCTGCATATAACGAAAGCTCGTAGAAAGATTGTTGACTTTACCTATCACTTGTAATAGCATCATAAATTGACTATTCACTATGCACAAACCAAGTTCTGGCATTATTTCAACTCCCATCAAAACAACAAAACTTTTCTTTGAAATTCTTGAGCTTCGCTGTTTGAGAATGCTTCAACGTTGCCGTTGCCGTAGGGTTTGTTCGGGATTATGCTGAATAGGCATACTCTATATGCCAGATCTGATCTACAGAACACATAAAGACTAACAATCAATCCTACTGCTTACTATGCTACTCTACTCGTATTTACCTATGCCAGAGGTCCTACTGCACTTGCTCTAACCTAACAAGCTTGGCCTCGTGTGTAATGCGGCTTGAATGGCTGACATAATCAACAATGCGGTCCTGGTGGTCCGGAACCTCAACTCAACCATTACAACCTCAACCTCAACCTCAACCTCAACCTCAACCTCAACCTCAACTTCAACCTTAACCTTAACCTTACCCCGAGTAAGTTTCTTACAAACACACGAGTTCCTTTTCACAGCCAAAGCCCCAAGCCAGTGGCAGCTTTCCACGTAATTGAGCATTACATCAATGCACACATATCGAACTTTATCCCATCGAGCACCTCTCCTAGGACTTACCTTCTAACTACGAGGTCTGCATACAGCAGAGGTAGCCCCTTGGCGCAGTATCAGCTCTTCTACTACTGTGCATGATGAGAACTCCGGCGTCACATCAACTGGCTTTATTTGATGTGTAAACCATCGAAGCGGAATGGTGCCGAGATGAGATTCTTGTGTTGCCGGAGCTAGTGTAGCACAAGAGTGTTTGAAAGAATGAAGGATGTGTACGACGTGCAGTAAGAGGAGAGGACTATCACTTCCTCGACTTCGGGGTTGATGAAATCGAGATGATCAAGTGAAGGGCATAAGTCTGAGCATCAAGTTCGTGGCGTTCAAAGGATGTTTTTGAACCTCACCCAACAACTATTACAGATACTTGACAGCATGTCACTCGTCTTGAGAATCGTATGACTCCGAGCAATGGAGTCAAGGTTCGTCTACTTTCAATTGGAGATCGTCCCTGAAAAGAAGAAATGTTTCGCGAAGCTGCTAGAATCTGCGGTTGCGGAATTGTGGGGATTTCATTCGACATCAAAGCTGTACTGAGAGTTAGTAGAGTTCTACAGAGCCTATCTGATATACTAGTAATTCAGGATGCGTATATAAAGCAATTTTCAACCCAGTGGTTGAAGAAGTGACACGAGTAATTAAGGCTTTGAGTGAGAGAGTATGCTATAATGAGATCATGATAGAGTGCTAAGTTCTGGACATGCGAATACGGCTTCGTTTTTTCTATGTCTACTACTCGAGTATTGTACGGTAGAATTTTTGAAGATGACGAGAATGTTCTGGTGGCTTTTATCCTTTGCGAAGGTTCATTAGTCTGGGAGTAAGCATTTCATCATTCTTGCAATCAATCTTTCAAGTTGACTGTTTTCATGCATTAATCGGACAAAAACTCGGGTAATAAAGGACCTGTACAAGATATATACTTCAACTATCAACTAAACTTCGGGATGCCCTATAATTTAGTTAGTGCTACCTGGGGTTTACCAGTCACTCTCTTTTGACGTATCTTCGACTTCCAGTACCTTTAGCTAGGGCTTACGAGACATTTGTAACAAGCGTAACGATCGATTGCTAAACGAAAGAGTCGGATATTCAACATCTAACAAAGCCACAATGGCAGAAACAGAAACTACTCCGCTCCCAAGACCAGCTAGCATCATCAACCTCTACCAAAGTCATAAAGAGTTGACAGTTCCAATCGATACCCAAATCAATCGCTGTCTACAGCCACCCATGAGCCGAGACAAATACCGCGATACCCACCTTGAAAATCTATACGAGTGCAGATTTGATCTGCATAACAACCTATACTTTTCCGCGAGGAAACTTACCTACCTATCATTACTATTCCTCCCCCAAGAATTGAGAGAGAATGAGTGTCTCAATCCCCATCCTCTTTCTTACTCCCACATTCCAATCACCCTTTTCCAAGCCTCGACTCACGGGCTATGCGCTCATCTCCAGCCCAAGCGCACCGTTAACTGAAAGATTCAAAATCGATTATTTTCTCGCGCATCAAAGCAACACTGAGGAATGAAAATGTCTCTCAGCCAGTGACCCGACTGATTTTTCCTATCCTCATCCTGATCCTTTTCAATTTCTCCATTGCTTTACCATGGAGCGGCAGTTGGAGGTTTACTCGCGTTGCAGTGGACTGTACGGTATGCACGGCTTGGATTCGGTACCATGGTTAGTCGTATGCATGATATTTGGGGGTTTAGTCTGCCTGAGTGGGGCTTGGTAGAATATATGCTAGAAGGTGTGTGTGTGCTGGGGGTATGAGCTGAGGTTGACTGATGCGGGTGTATGGTTTGAAGTGTACCTACCCACTCCTAGACGTTGACGGTATACAGAATATGCAAAGCTATCATTTGGGACTGTGATCAAGATTCGATGCTATTTTTCAGCATCGGGTTCAAATTTTCATACATAATTTAACACTGTTACTCGGATATTACAATTCGGTACCGGAGTCTCGTTGCAGTTGAATGTGGATTTTTCTCTTTCAGATCAAATACAAAATCCAAAGGTTTACATTGAATTTTCAACTTGGAGGGAGAACCTATTTCTCTTCTCTTCTCTTCTCCTCGCTTCACTCTTCCAAGTTTTTCTTATTTTTTTGGTCGAGTCACCACTGCTCCCCACTGATCAGAATGTTATAGTGAAATCCGACTCAAAAATTAAATATTTATATTGAATACTCGTACTTGTATCTAGGTACTTCGTGGATTCGTTCGCAATTACCCAAAAGAACGACATGACTCCCTTAACTCCTATAATCACAGCCTAATACCAGAGTGCCTTGTTCGAAAACAGACTCTTTTCGTTGGCCAAGCTATCATCTTGAATATACATCGTGTTATTGAAGACCAATTCCTGGCCAACCGAGGACGAGTTTCCTCCATGCATGGGCCAATACAATTTATCCTCCGGCCACACTTTATTGGGGTCCCCGGTCAAGATGAAAGACACCAGGTACTTTTGCATCTGGAGCGCAACATGGCGATCAACATCGGTGCTCGTAACGATACCCGCACTTGCAGCATTCCCCCCGGTGACGGCAGTGCTGTTGGTCTCGACGAGAGTAAAATTGCTGTACCAGTAGTAGTTTTGATCGGTGCCGTGGGTCGCGTTGTCCAGGGCTATCATGGCGTTCCAGGTCTGGTTTTGGAGGGCATCCGTGAGGGCGAAGTTGTGCGCAGTGAGATCAAGGGATTGGATGATATCTGCGAAGCGGAGCGCTTCGCTTGCATAGTCGGTTGAGGGGTAGAGACGCTGTATTTCGTCGATGACATCGTTTGTGATGGAGGGGAAATAGATTCGGAGGTTGGGTGCGATATCTGAGCTGTTATTGATACTGCCCAGTGTTTTTTTATTTTCTTCGTGAAGTTCATGGGTAATAACAAGTGGGCCGGTGAAATTGAATCGTTTCTGATAGAGTTGGGCCTCGTCTGTATGTTTTGGTTAGTGATGGATTGAAGTTCGAATGATAGGAGGGACATACATGTATCAGCAATAAAGTCACCGTCTACACGAGGTTGAAATTGGTATTTATATTCAGATACCATGTTATTAGCAGCGGTGGAAAGGGTGTCAAACTCGACAGATCGCATACACGTCAAGCTGCCACCGGTGCATCCAACCGCAGCCGATACATTCTGCCAGAATGCCTGGGTCTTATAAGTATTCATTCATCAAACATTGTATTATGTAGGAGAGCTTACCTCGGAGTGCTGATGACCAGCTCCAGGAATGTAGCCCGGGGACATGAGATACGCACGCGCAAAAGGCTGTTCCGCGCGGCCAGCAAATTTCTATACACAAAAAACTTATCAATAATGTGTTTCTGAGATCGGATAGGATCATATTCTTACGGTGATCTGGAAAAGGTCCAACGAGGCACCAGCAGAAAATGCAACAGCGACAATATCTTCCGGGTTACCACCCCAATGACTGATATACCTTTTGACCCAATCATATGCATGTGCTGAATCCCAGACCGCTGCATTCGACGTACCACCTTCGTGGTTCAAGGTTGGGCCATTAGCAAGACCCGCCATACCAAGTCGATAGTTATAAGCGACGAATATGAATTCCTTGCTCAGAGCGAAGAGAGATTCCGGAGTGCTTGCAATCTTGCTTCCGAAGATGAATCTACCACCATGAGTCCATACGACAACGGGAAGGCTTTTGTTGGCACTATTGGCAGGTGCCCAAATATCGAGGAACAAGCAGTCCTCGTAGCTTGCACAGTCAACATCTACTGGAGCAAGAGTCCCATCATTGACAACTGTCTCGATCGGAGGCCATTGTGGTTTTGCAAATCGAAGGTCTCCCGTCGGTACCGCAGCGTAACGAATGTTTTGGTACTTGTAGTAGCCAATGGATTCATTGCCAGCAGCTGCAACGATTGTCGAATAATCCAAAGTAACCAACGGCATTGAATTGGCCGTGGTGTTTGCTCCGCTAACCATGGCTGAAACTGCCATGGGCAGCAAGAGACTTGCAAACAAACGCATGATGGCAGGTGATACACAAAGACTTGGAAAGAAGATGGGACGAAGCAGGCCAAAACGAAACAAAAGACAATGGAAGCTTAAGGAAGAGACAAGTATCTCAACAACATTCCAACCTTTAAAGAAATCCCAAAACGTTACGCAACTGCACCAGTGCGGTCTCCTCCCCAAGTCTTTATATCGTATCCCCCTTAACTTGCACTACGGGCCAGTGGTCTCTGCTTCCTTCATCCCCGGAAAGAAGAGGTCTATTGATAGGTTTAGCCCCCCTTCATCTTTATCCACTATCATGTTTACCACGCTCAATACGTAAGCTTGATGGGCCCAACCCTATCTGATGATGGGATTCAAAGTCTTTTGGTGCTTGAAGCCGATGTTAATCCTAAATCTAGGGGTGTAGTATAAACTTACCCCGAGACCGTCGGCGACTAGATAACCTTAATTCATCCACATCAGCGATATGCCCCCGTCCACCCGTCCACCCGTCCACAATACCCGAGCAGTAGCTTGAAAGGATATCGCGATTGCCGAGCGCGATGCATGATGCATGATGCATCTGGGTCAAGACCCGGTGGACTCAAGGCGAACAAGCTGGCGAACGACCCACTAACCAGGACTGGGGGTTCATCGGAAGATCTGCTCTACTGCAGCATAGCGTCGGTAACGTCTACCTGCCACTTGTGACGCTCGTTAAAGCCGAAATTGGCCCATCTATACCAACCTCCACCACTTTCTTTTATCTGTCCACGACGATCTACCTGGTACGCCGTCTTTGATCCATGGTATCATCCACAACATCGTGTCGATACGAAGGTGTTAGAGTCACAATGAGCAGAAGAAGTCTGAAAACTCGGAAAGCTCTATCTGACTGCTTGAAGATCTCGTAATAGTCATGATAGCTGACGTTCATCATCAAGGCCAGTCCGCAATCAATACTCCTCCTGGCGATAGGATTGAAAGGTCACATGAAAGCGTTCAGTTTACTTTATGAAATTCCAAGTATCTACTTTGTACAGTGTAGATGAGTAGTGAAGAAGTAAACCTCGACAAATCCACTTCAAGTTATGGAGATCATCCACAGAGTCGGTTCAGCCTCAAGATAGAAGGTCCCATCGGATGTGCAGGGCTTTAAACCGGGTCCCGCGCTCTTTCATCGCACGTTGAGTCCAGAGATCGATGATGATAAGGTTGCTGCATGAGTCTTGCAGAAAGGCACGCACATATATGCAAGCTGGAGAATGCGTCGACGAAACATGCTCTCTCTGCGAAGCCCCGAGGATACAGAGTCTTCGAGACAGAGTTTTTGAAGAAGATTCCGGGGCCTTCTATCTCCCTGACCGCGGGTTTTGGTCGCGTGGAGCAAACAGGGATGATTAGCGAACCCAACTACTTTGTACTCGAGTATCAGGAAAAATACTCGGAATTTGAGATGATCCTACAATTCAAAACGTCGTTTCGATATCCATTTTCGCGATATTGGATACATATCGTACTTCTATCATTATTCCAGTATCTTTATTGAAATTTATATTGATCTAAGTATTGGTGCTTCTGTTGGTGCGCACGGACCATGTTCAACACGTTTCCCGCGGTTTAGGGGCAGACCAGAACTTTTGATTTCAACATGTCTATACAATCTCCTCTCTATCAGGATCTCCAAAGGCAACCCGTTCATCTTCATCAGCAAGGACGAGGACGAACTGGTCCGACTGATCCGTCCATCATCTCTCCCATGATCGAGCTTCATTCCGTTCTCAAGATGATGTCTACCCGACAGATATCGACATTCCGTCCGTCAAGAAAGATATCGGACCAGTGGATCATAAGGCTTCTCCGCACCATCTAGTTACAAGTCTGATTGGTTGTCTGACCGGGACACTGCGTGCATCTTCCATTTCATCGGCTTTTGAGTTTCATCGTTATAGAGATGATGGCAGCAGTCATGGTAAATGACCACGCAGTTCACCGTTGCAAGCTCGAGGTGAACTCAGTTGGATAGACTTGGCTTGCGTTTAAGCCTTATCATGCAAGCTAAAGGTGTATGCCAAAGGAGCTAGTGCGCCATGGCTTTTTCCTCCACTCCAAGCGAAACCCCTTTTCTCTGCAACGAGGTCTTCGATGGTGGAGTTGGAGTTGATGTTGATGTTGATGTTGGTTTCAACGGCAGATAGACAGGATGATGCCAATTTGCACAATCCTGAAAGCCATCAATCTCAAGCAACAAAGCAAACTTTAATTCTCGCCGCGACCAAAATCCCGCATCGATATGTAACGACGTGATTTTCTTTTTCCTTTTCCAAAATCGCTCGATATGGATATTTCCCATCGAGATAATAATACTCTCGTCGAAAACCGAGTGGCAGTACTCCATTCGAATATCCAAGACCAATCAATCCCATTTCTCGACACAATCTCCTCTGAAATCCACACAATCATGTCTTCCATGCGCCTCTTCGTCAAGGCTAAGAATCCCACTCCGAGTCACGATCCCCAATCTCGTCATTTCCGCCTTCCGAACCCCTTTCTCCCCTCCCTCTCGTTTCCCCGCATCCCGCATCGCCCTATCGATCTGCACGCGCGAATCGTCGAGCGTGATAGCCTTACGTCGGGACTGGGTGAGGGTGAGGGTGAGGGTGAGGGTGAGACCGAGACTGAGACCGAGACTGAGCCTCAAAACGACACCCCAAAATCCTCATGACCGAAACGTCCCCCAAGCCAAAAGCCTACCTCACAAGCATCACCAGCACGCAGAAGGAAAAGATACCACCAAGCCAAAGGGTTCAACGAGCGAGCGAACGTTTTCGACGCTTGAACTTTCGTCCTTGTATTGGTACCAGATGGGCCAAGTTTGCATCCCATCAATTCTCATCAAGTGCGCGAACGAACTCCTGATTTCTCGGTTAGGGCTCGGCGCATCGCATCCTCTTGGACGTCCACCAGGTCTTTTCTCGTGGGGTGAGGTTATTGGGATCGTGATGTAGATACGGATCTGAGGAGAGGGTAGATATAGATGGATTGTGCTGTGAGAGGTAGAGAGCTTAGCTTTCAATATAAGGCAAAGGCAAAGGCACAAGCACCACGCCCATCCCACGCCCATCAAGAGTTCTCCTGAATACTTGGAGCGATATCAAGATCAAGATCAAGATCAATCTCAGCGCCTTTCAACCTCACCGTCTCTCTCTCTCTCTCTCATTTTCTTTCCATTCTTGTTACTCTATCATGATAACTTATAATATTTATATTATATATATCCTTTAAGTTTCGTATCCCCATCCCCATCCCCATCCCCATCCCTTCACCCCTCATCCCCTAAACCCTTATCCCATAACCCCCATCAAACCCTCACCATCAAGAGTAGTATACTCTACTCAAAAGAAAAGATAAACCAAAAACAATCAGCTAGTTAATCGATCAATAACTAAACAAGTAATAAACCCTTTCCATCATCATTGGATGAGAAAGGTGGTGAACATCTATTATCTTCATCTTCATCTCCATCTCCATATTCATACTAAATGATTTATAAGTATATCCACTCAGCTCAACTCAACTCAACTCAACGCCTTTTCCTCTTTCTCTTTCTCTCGCTGTATTCTTCAAAGATGCATAAATCATATCAAGATCCCCAAGGAAACCATTTGCATTTCGCATTTAGCATTTCTCATTTCTCATTTCTCATTTTTCGCATCTCATGGCTAATTTTCATCTTCCCAAACGGCATTTGCTTTTTCCCCCAAACCCATCATCATCATAACATCATAACATCATCATCTACCCACCAACCCTATCACATCACATATCACATCACACAAACCCTACATCCATTCACCACATCATCTAATTCTCCAATCCACCATTCTGAATCTTCTCCAAGATCCCCTTAAACTCCCTCCAATCCCTCATCAAAATCTTGGAACCCGCCTCCAACAAAACCCCCTCCATCTTCTCCTGTTCATGAGCCTCATAACTCCCCACGTAGCCCACGGTGAAGATACCCGCTCGAACCGCCGCCGTCGCACCACTTCGACTATCTTCAATCGCCACACACTCCTGTGGTTTCACCCCCAGCTTCTCCATCGCATAGATGTAAACCGCAGGATCCGGTTTAGATGTGGGCTTCGGCAGACTCGTCGCCGCACTATAAATTTCATCACCGAAATACTTCTGCTGGCCCACCTTCACCACGCTAGCCTTGACGCGCCTCAAAGCACTCGAGGATACAACGGCCATTTTGTAAGTTCCTTCCTTCTCCAGCCGGGCCAGCTCAACATCAACCCCATCGCACGGTTGTAGGGCCGCCTCGAGTTTCGCAATTACCTTGTCCTCCTCCTTGCTCACGTAACTTTCCAACTCCGCATCGTCCATCTCGTAGCCATATTTAGCCTTGAGACTCGCAATCATCCCTCGAAAGTTCTGCCCGACGAATTCGCCAAGGAGTTGGGGTCCTGTGTAGCGATCGGCGATGCCGCGGGCGGAGAGAATTTCATTGGCGAGATCAGCGCAAGCTTCGAAAGCGAGGGATTCTGAGAGGACGAGCGTGTTATCGCAGTCGAAGAGTAGAGTGGTGATCTAGAGGGGGAGGGTTGAGTTAGTTTTGGGGTGTGGATATGAATGTGGATGTGGATATCGAGGGGAAAGAGGGGGAGGGGGAATTGCGGGGTAAATGCTAACTTGCGAAAAGCATGATTCAGAGAAGAAGAGGAAGAGGAGGAAGAAGCAGACGACACTATATGAAAATAAACCAAACCAAACCCAAGCAAGGAATGAAAGATATGAAAGAAAAGAAAAGAAGAGAGAGAGAGAAACAGATAGGGTAAACTTACAGGAGCCATCTTTTGCAATTCTAGCAATCAAAGTCAAAGTCAAAGTCAAAGACAAACAAACTTTCTCAAACTCCAATTTTATATGATTTAGTCGACACTTTATATCTTGTCTTGTATTCTTATCTTCAAGAGGTTATTCGGACGGGAGTGATGGTTGGTATGAAATGAAAAAGAAGAGTCAAAGGGAAGGGAGAAGAGAAGAGAAGAGAAGAGAAGAGAAGAGGGAAAGGAGGGAAGGAAGGAAGGAAAGGGAACTAGGAACCTTACTTAGTAATACTCGTACTCGCACTAGTACGAATACCACCTTACTTACAGTATGTATGTATCAATCATGTCACGGGTATCACAGTTACATAGACGAATAATACATACATATATACATATTACGGTATTATCGTTGGATGAGTGGGAGTGGTATGTATCATGATTACCTAAGTCCTGATATAAACACACCCTTCCACAATGATCTCTTCCCTTCTCTCCTCTCCTCTCCTTTCCTCTCCTCCCCCTCATCCTCACCTCGTATCTCGCCCACACGTAAGTAATGAACCCCGCCCTCACCGTCCAAGTGATGACATATGAAAACGTGGGGTCGGTCCCAATTAGGCGATCGAGCAAATACGAAATACCCAGGTGAAGCGCCCTTGCTCTTTCACTAGACTCACACCTCACTTGGGGGTCCACCGCTCTATCGTCCTGCGTGACCTCGTGGAGAGGGGTGCAGGTAGTAATCACAACGTTATCAGTCCATCAATCCTAGCGCCCGTATGCCGTACCATACTATCCCGTCCCGTACCGTCCCGTACGTGCCCGTACTGTCAATGATATGCGAGCTTTACGTTGTTTCTTCCTTTTCTTCCTTTTCTTCCTTCTCTTCCCTTCTCTTCCCTTCTTTCCCCTCTACTCAATCCAATCCAACCTAAACCCAAAACTGTGTATACCTTTTAATCCCACCCAACCGAAATCCCAACCGAAACCCACCCATCCTCATCCTATCAAACGTTTTACAGTAAATCTAAATCCAAAGCTAAACCAACCTACTCTTTATCATTAACCGCTCCTAAACCCTTAAACCTTTAATTCCTCTGTAAATCCTCAACCCTCAATCTTCAATCTTCAATCCTCAACCCTCAATCTTCAATCCTCAATCCTCAATCCCCAAAACCCTTCCCCCCTTCCCAAGCGCCTCCCCTTAATTAAACATCATAAACATCATAAACATCACATCATATCCATCACAACATCCATCACAACATCCACAACATCCACCATATTTACACACAAAGTACATCTCCTCGAATGCATTTTTCCCATTTCCATTTCCATTTCCATCCGCCAATCCATCACAATATATCCACCCCATCACATCAACTCGACATATTCTCGATCCCCTTCTTTCCTCTCTGCCGCCCTTCCCTTCCCATTGAGCATCAATACTCAAATACCCAATAAATGTATGTCATAAATCATGGCTCGAGTATATAAATGCTTACCATGCGAATAAATCAAATCCTTTATAAATCAATACATTTACCCTTATACACTCACTCACCTCATCCCCCCATCTATACTCACACTCACTCACTCACCTCATCCCCTCATCCATCCCCCCATCCACCCATCCACCCCCCACCCAAAAAATCCCATAAAATCCCATAAAATCCCAATAATGATTTCCATATTAATTTCCAAAAAAAACATTAAAAAAATTCCATTTATTCATTTAGATATTGATTTCTACTTGAAAAACATTTATTCATCCATTCCATTCATTGGATCAAAGCCATTCCTTTCGTACTTATACTTACTTGAACCAATACCAATACCAATACCAATACCAATCACGCTTCCTCATGCCAAGAGGAATGCCCTCCACCAGTTTGCTCCTAAATCCTCCGAATATACATATCATGCTGCTTCCCGGTAACATGTGTGTTGTCCTCGTTGCCCATTTAGTCATATGAGATCAAGTACATGCAATATATATATACATACATACATGCATGCATTCAGATGTACCTGGGTGCCTTTCTTCCTCAACTCATTCACTTGTCCATTCATCCACCCACCCATCCATTCAATCCATCCATCCATCCAATCCAAGTCAATTCAATTCAATTCAATCCAGCACAGTATACATATACTTTCATAGGTATCTATATTGGTATCAAAGCCACAAGAGTAGGAAACCAGAAACGCCAAATGTAAAATCATCTATCGTGCGATGCTGCTTTCGTTCCATCCATGTATATTTACGCATTCCTTCTACGATTCGTAATTCCTCATGGTTCACCAATCACCGGGAGATTATCATAATTTCCCGTGGGGAACTGAGCTCTCCCGGTCCTCGAATTTTGCGATCCTCCATACCCGCTCGGACTATATCCTGTATACGCCGTGGAAGCTTCCAAATCATCATGATGAGCCACCGATGTAGGGGCATATGAACCTCCATAACTCGAAGGTTCGTACTCGGGGGAATTAACCCGTCCCACGAAATTTCCATCAGGGTATCCATCGTCATGTAATTCGTGCTCCTCGTGTTCTTCGGCGTGATGAACCGGGGCGTATTCATCGTCATGGGGAGCGGTTGAGAAGGCTTCTTTATCGGGATCGATCATGGCTGCGTTGCTTGGAGCTCGGGATGCGCCTGGAAGGTATCCTTCTCTTTTGTAGTATACCAAGCCATAGAATGACATGGCAGTTGACAGAATCCAGAAGAGCCTATTGGGTTGGGTTAGAGATACACCATCTGAGATGGATATGGAGGAAAGGATGAGAACGACGTACCATAAGAAGACTCCCAACCCAACCACCGCTTTGCTAACCTTGCAACCACTCCCACATTTTCCCGTGGAATTCCAATTTGCCACGGCTGCAAAGGCCGATAGAGCCATGATGCACCACACGAGATCAATAGCCAACAGCGCATATGGGTTGGCGAATTTTCTCGTCCTTGGAAATCTGACGGACATGGTAAGATAGATCACGGCGGGCAAAACCAAGAAGGTCTATTCCACTCGTCAGCCCAAGCGCAAGATCGGCGAAAGGAATAGCAAAACCTACAAAACCGAAATTCCATCCAAGCCTTCCATCCACCGTGGCAGATGATCGCATCACGATGATGTCTAAGATCCATATGACCACGGCCATGGATAACTGTATGATGTGCACGGCCAACTTATATTTCTGCAAATTATGTATTGAGAACTCCATGTTGATGATGATGTTGATATTGTGGCGGTTGAGTTGGTGCTATGGTAGAAGGGAGTTCGAATCTCGTCTTTATTGGGTGATCGGATATATGTAGGTATGTAGGTATGTAAATATGTAAATATGTAAATATGTACTTCGTAGGTCAAGTATTCACCGTCGGTATGATGAATGACGATGGGACGATGGATCGAGAAGTCTAAAAGGAGTTGCTCTTCAATACTCGCAGGTTTTGAGAAGAATGCAGAGGATCATCAAAGCAAAGCAAAGCAACGATCAGGATGTAGGGTGGAAGGTGTAGGTGTAGGTGTAGGTGTAGGTGTAGGTGTAGATGCAGATGCAGGTGTAGATGTAGATGTGATGACAATAACAAGGCAGAAGATGCAGAAGATGCAGAAGATGCATCAGATGAATGAATCCAAGGACGAATCAAGGTGGCTCAGCTCAGCTCATCAGCTCAGCTTCTCATACGCGTATGTATGTCTGTATGTATATCAGTCAAATTAATTATTCCTCTTCGGACTTTCTCTGTGGCTCTCGTATATCTTCTTCTTCTTCTTCTTCTTGTCCTTGTCCTTCTTCTTGCTTTTCTTCATCTCATCAATACGATACGATACGATACGTCCTGGGCAGAGCAGAGCAAAGCATAGCAAGCAAGCGAGCGAGCAAGCAGCCACCCATCATCATGAACCACCAGAACCAATCAAAGTGATGACTAATAATTGAGAAGGCTGAGGATTGGGAAAAGTGAAGAGGCTGAAGCAGATCAACCTTCTTTGCTATTTACTCGTAATGGAAAAAGTCTATTTTTGACTTTTATTGACGGATTACGTATATTATTATATATTATATATTATATACCGTATATCATATATCATGTTCAACCCTTCAAAGTTCAAACATGGGAGGGTTGATGGATAATTACTAGGATATGCCACTTTATCGTACATTTCATCCATCCATCCACCCACTCGTCTACTAAACCACTTATCTCGCTTATCTCCATCCCTCTCTCACACTCTCTCCCTCTCTCCCTCCCTCTCCCTCTCTCCCTCTCTCCCTCCCTCTCCCTCCCTCTCCCTCTCTCCCTTATCTCCATCCCGATCTTGTCACCGGCGCAGAAATCCATCACAATATGGCTTTGCTGCTGATTCAATCAATTTTCATGCAGAGATGTCTTTGAACTTGGAGGGGAGGCTATCGGTGAGTGAGCGAGTGAGTGATGAGTGGGTTTAACAGTTAGTTTAGCTCGGGTCTAGCGGGGGATGGATTGATTTATAATTCAAGATATCTTCAGCTACACTTTTACCCGTAAATTAACCTTATTATCATCCTTCTGGTCTTCACACCCGCGGTCATGATAAATTCATAGATACATCGACAAGACATTACACAACCTTCAATCCTACCCAAAATGTCTTCCACCCACCACGCAGACGAAGAAACACCCCTCCTCGCCGAGCCAACCGCATTGACATCTGCATCTGCAGAAGCAACAATCATACCAGATGAACCAAGCACCCAACGTCTTGTGATTACCTTAGGTGCCATCTGGGTAGGCGTCTTTCTGGGTGCCCTCGATTCCACCATCATCGCCACTCTTTCCGCGAGCATCTCCACCAGTTTCAATTCCCTCTCTCTCCTATCATGGCTCGCTTCCGCATATCTCATCGCAAACGCCGCGAGTCAACCGCTCTCCGGCCGTCTCACCGATATCTTTAGTCGCCGAACCGGACTGATTGTCAGCAATGCACTTTTCGCTGCGGGGAATCTAATCTGCGGCTTGGCAGACAGCGAATGGGTGATGATATTCGGGCGAGTGGTCGCAGGATGCGGAGGTGGCGGATTAATGGCCATCAGTACTTTTGTGGGATCGGATTTGGTTCCGCTCAGAAAGAGAGGTGTGGTGCAGGGAATTGGAAATATATGTTATGGAGCAGGTGCCGGGCTAGGAGGGATCTTCGGGGGCTGGATTAATGATAATTGGGGTTGGAGAATGGCATTCTTGGCTCAAGTTCCGTTTATCATCGTTTCGGGGGTTTTGGTCGCTTGTCTGGTCGACATCCCCCCTAAGAGAAGCGAGAAGTCGAAATTATCTAGGGTCGATTTCATGGGCTCGTTCGCACTCATCCTAACCCTCGTCCTCCTTCTTCTAGGACTTAACTCCGGGGGGAATATCGTCCCTTGGAATCACCCCCTCGTCTATATCTCCCTACCCCTGTCTCTGGTATCGCTTCTCGGTTTCATATACATCGAACTCTACCGCGCCTCGGAACCCGTCATCCCCGTACGCCTCCTCACCGACCGCACGGTTTTCGCAGCATGTCTCGCAAACTGGTTCGGTACCATGTCCATCTACATGATTATCTTCTACGTCCCCCTCTACTACCAGGTTCGCGGGGCATCCACCACGGCATCCGGTATGCGTTTGGTTCCCCAATCCATCGGTTGCTCCATCGGTTCTCTCGGCTCGGGAATCATCATGAACCGAACGGGAAAGTACAAGGTGGTGACTCTTGTCACACTTGCGATGCTGGTTGTCGGGACCGGTTTGCTATCGACGATGGATTCACATAGCTCGGACTGGCCTATCTATGTTTACCTCACCCTGACCGGTATCGGCTACGGCGCGGTCCTCACCACAACACTGCTCGCCATCATCTCCGCCGTATCCCACGAACACCACTCAGTCGTCACATCCGCATCCTACGCCTTCCGCTCCACCGGCTCCACCATCGGCATCACCATCGCATCCGCCGTCTATCAAAACATACTCAAGAGCGATCTGTGGGAGAAATTTGGAGATCGACCGGATGCCGAAGAGATCATTGGCAAGATTCGAGACTCGTTTGATGAATTGAATCGGCTGCCGGAGGGGTGGAAGGAAGGGGTTACGGAGAGCTATATGGATTCTTTCCGGGGGGTTTTCTTGACGGCCTTTTTGTTTGCGGTTTTGATGGCTGGGGCGGGGAGTGCGATGAGGCAGAATGTTTTGCATGATAGG
>NGKF01000015.1:162281-237417 GCA_002162555.1 Monilinia aucupariae | reverse complement strand
CCCTCTCCCTCCCTCTCCCGCAACTCCTTCATCCAAGATCTCCTCAATGTCCCGTCCCGCTCATGGCAAGACGTGGCTTCCTTTGAGTCCCGTAGAGCATGTACACACCTACATGCACATACCCCATACGTCGCCACTCGGTAAGCGGGTCTAGATGGAATCTAAAATGTCAGCAAGTTTGATGTTCGGTGAGGACCATAGAGGTATATCGCGATGCTTTATCGTCAGCCATCTCTTGCGGCCGCACGCTTACACGGGTATAATCTATAATTCGATCTCATCCCAAGCCACAAATGGCTTGTTTAAATACGAGTATATCGAGACTCATGGAGTAAGCTTATCGTAATCTTCAATTCTAAAAGTATGAGAATGAAGATGTCTTCGCTAAGATAGATACTTACTCCCTTGAATACTTTGGTCATCCCTTCAATGGGTAGCAATGATCGACAACGAGAATTCTCGATACGATCATAATCCAAAATCAAAACCAAGTCTATTCTAACCATCAACTACGAGTAACTACAGACAGAGTAGATAGATAGATGTTGGTGCTAGATTTGCACCCTGTTTTTAGCGACTTCTTTAATGCTCCCGCTGTTCTATTAGGCCTTTTTACCTACAGTGCTTGGCCATCTACTCGAGCATTCTTCCTTCGATTATCAGAAATTCAACACTCTCTTTACGATATTATTACTTTTTTAATTATGATTACAAACATCACTAACAATAAAAAGAGCATCAAACCCTACCGCGCAGCACGATCATAGGCGCGGTATAATGAGCCTTCTACTCGTAAATAAAGTGCCGAAGGAAAAGCTCGTAAACCGCGAGTATCAAATGAAAGAATCAATAATATTTCTCAACCTTACAAGATCTATCTAGAGTATCAACTCTACTTGAACACGCTCGCCACCAGATCCTCCAACATCAACAAATCACTTCCAAAGAGGTTTGCGCAGACGTGCCAATTCAGAATCGAAAACGCATGATAAGGGCTGCACCGGAAGGAGAATATGACGAGTGTCTCATTTGCCATCCCGAAGGGTCCTCGGCGAGTGATATATATGAGGCGTACGTTTGTCGTTGGCATGAGGTGAGGGAGAGCCTGTACTCAGTATCTATTCGGGGTTCATGTAAACAAATGGGCAACCAGATGGTAGGTAGTTATAGCAAGAAGATTGACGGGATGGTGGCCGGGTTGGTGGAGGGAAAGGTTATTGAAATTATCATTCATTCGTGACTTGAGGCTCAATTCACGCGCACTTGATTAGGTCTTCTTTCCACTACTAAACTTGTTGAAAGTTGCTAACTAGTAGGTTTTTTTCTTTCCTTTTTTTTTGATGATTCAAGTAAACAAATTCAGATCATCAAGGTAGAAATCATGAAAGTAAAACCCTAACAAAACTTGCCAACAACATTTTCCACGGCCGTTACACATTCAGACCATCAAAGTAGAAGTCATGAAAGTAAGTAAGAACCAAAAAAAGAACTTGCGAGCAACACTTTCCATAGCAATGAAATAAATTCAGATCATGAAACTGAAAATCGAAAAAGCTAAAACCAATAAGCTTGCAGACTCCCGTTCAAATGAGTGTGGGATATGTTTCCTTGCCCCTCGTAGATTTTCTCCGTCGTTCCCTCAATTTGAGCACATCAACTTCTCTCTCAGAACTCTGTCAACTCACTCTGGATCATCAATAATCCTCCCCTCGATGGTTCAATTGACCAATGTTAGAAGATTTTAAGAAGGAGGTAATAAAGTAGTCAAAGTATTCTTGGGAGTCACAGTCGTAACTGCATACTTCCCAGTAATCCCTTCCCATTTACCTTTGACAAAAACCTCATAATTTGATGGTTGGGTGAGACGGTCAAGCGAAGCTCTTAGGTAGGTTTCGCGCTGCATACAGAGTGTCCACTATTGATCATAAAAATTAGTAATAAGATGGGAAAGAACACAGGGTTACATACCTCCCAAGGATCCGCGTTACTTAGAGCATCGTCCCGGATCTCATCAGTTCTTTTGAACTCAAAGATACTTTGCGCGTCGGAGCAATCTTCAAGATCGAAAGGTCAGTACTGGATTATAACAGATGGTGTTTGCAAATGATACCTTCTTTAAGTTGGAAGGTGCGTAGATACATGAAAATAAGTACGGAAATTGGATGCCGAGATTGGAAAGGATGCAACGAAAGAACCTGATATACTCACAAACTCTGTCTGATGTTTTGAAAGCAGGCTTTAGAGCACCTGTATCCGGGTTTGAGGCGTAACTTCCCCCTCCACCTTGGTTGTAGATGAGAGTTAGCATACATAAACGAAGTGACTTTTAGGAATCACTCACCCCATACTGTAAATCCGTTTTGAAATCTCAATCTCGGAATAACCCTGACACGGGCTGTATATGGCAACGAAGTTCTTTGATCGAAAACCATCTGATTGACACAATTCACGCGATTAGCAGGGAGTGAAATCTGTGCAGATGTTGACGTGGTGTAAGTCGATGCTTCTGAGTGAGATGAAATGTTGGAAAAATTCCCATTGAATGTCGCCTTCATGTTGGCTTCCCAGCTATCCTTTACTCCCCATTTGTAACCCACTATTCAATAGTGTTAGCAGCTACTTACTATGATACTTATAGATGCCGTAATCTTTCTCGATTCTCTTCCTCGACTAATGCAGCTAGGAAATTTAAAACGTTACGGAACAATCACCAGTCTCACTACCGAGTCTGATATATAGTAGGAAAATCGCTAAAAGTTGACTTATAGCAATCCATAATCATAAGAACAGTGCTTGTTACACAATTTTTCAAACATCTCAGCTGCATGAGTAAAATCTTGTGCAAGGGACTGACTGAACATACCTTCAACTCCAGCGTTCACACCCCAACTTTGACTATCTGTGATAGTACTTGTCACAGTACTGATTGCGCCTATTGTGACAGTTATGCTAAGAAATGTTAGCTCGTTTTATCAAAGAAATTTCGAAATAAGACTTACGGAGTGGCTTGAGCCGGATATTCGGTCGTATCAAGCTACATCATTCAAGTGAGCAGGTATTTCAAGTGGTAAGGCAGAAAGTTGTTTGTACCTTCAAGGGTTTAAGATCAGTAATAATTGGTTTACCCCATAGGATATCCGAGACCTAAACACATTAATACACACTCAGCCACGCACTAATCATGGGTAGAGCCTGACTTACCTCAACTACCCAATCAAAGAACTCAAGATTTGTGGTATGGTCTCCCTTTATCTGATTTAGTAAAGTTTGTATAGCTTGAAAATCAAAACTTACATCATAACTACCCGTCCAAGGTGGATTGTTCAGGCGCATTGTTCGAGAGTTTTGCAGGTTTGGTTTGGTAGGGTCTTTATCAGACATTCCCATATCTTGAGGTTTTACACCTTCGAAAGTGCCGCTGAACAGGTATGACATGTTGAGAGCTTGACCTAATTCACAGCAAGTGTTGTTGATGTTTTTGATGACCTAAGAGAAAATAATAAGCACTCTTCTTAAATACGACCAGGTTGCTGGAGATGAAAAGGTGAGAAAGCTTAATACATGTTCTTGGATTTCTTTTGTGGCAGCTAGATTACCATCTAGACCTTCTACCCTATATGAGTTATTGCGCTGCACTAATTCAACGAGAGCAGGATATGTTCTTGTCTTCCATTCGTCCCATTTCTATTGTAAAGTCAGCCTCCCATGTATCTACTAAGAAAAGAAATGAATATAATACCGCCTGAGCCGCTGCTTGTTCGCCTTTCTTCTTAGCGATGAATGACGCCAATTGCAGTGCTATGCTGGTGTCCAAAGCCCCTGTGCTAGTGAAATTGTTTGCGAGAGTCTGGCATAGTTAGCTTTTTAGAAGGGATAATACAAGTCTGATCAACTCACTTGATCAATGATAGGTATAACCATATCCGTAAGAAGTGCCTTGTTGTACACAGATACAACCTCATCGTATTTGTCAACTTTTGACTTTCTATCAAGCTCGAGTCCCATATCAAGTTGTAACTGATAGGTCTGTATTGTTGTACTTGAAATTGTCCCATTTTGTCGGGCGTTGAGTTTGCCTTTGGCCAAGGTGAATTTGTTTTCCGCATCTGTAACAGCCGCATTGGATGACACCGTCTATTGCCTTCTATCAGTCAAGTTTTGAGAATTTGGGAGTGGTGATCATACAATATGGTCTCTTGTGGTGGTTGGTAAATCCAAGTTAAGATCAATAAGATCTAGTTGGTTTCGACAAGCTTGGAGAATAAGAGGCACTTGGGCAGAGAGCTCGCCGCTAATATAGCTCCTGTAAGTATCACATGCTATAATGATTAGGAGTCATTAGTTTCACTCATTGATCTTCGCCGGCTAGTTTGACGTACCTAAGTTATAAGTTGGGACAAAATTCGCCTTTTTATCGGATACAAATACATCGAAATCCGATCCAATCTTGGTAGTCAATGTTGCTGAAAGACCGTTTTGAGAACAAAATAGAAGCAGTGCATCCTATGTAACCATTATTGGTAAGATTTAGTAAGGAATGGAGGGAGATATACTAACTTTGATTGGGGTAGAGTTAGTGATTGTAGAAAATAATTCAGGCTCAATCTGTGGCACAAGAGAATTTTGAAGTTGCATGACATATGTTTGCTTGAGGCTCTCAAAAGTGACATTGAGACTGGCTTTCACATCTTCTTCGTTTTGTAACCAAAGTGCTTTTTGGGTATTCAGTGCATTATCTGCTGAAGTTGCGAAAAAGTCTTTTTTGTCTTGCTTATCAGACCACAGGTATTCGTTGTCAAGTTTTTGACCGAAGTTTGATTTTGCTGTGTCACAAGCAGAGGTAGCACTAGTAGTATATTGGCTGTCATTACCAACTTGCGTGTTTGTCCCAAGTGTGGCCAAGGTATCTGTCAAAGTTTTCATGCTAGCCTGAGTCAATTTGGTAGCCCAGACACCCCAGGAACTAGCAGCCTTCGATTGTATGCCGGACTTTTGTAGATCGAGAGCTGATTGAATAGTCGCTTCATAATTAGTGGGCAAAGCCTGAGGATCGTATCCACCACCTTTGGTTTTCAAGGTGCTTGAAAGACTGTTGAACAAAGTAATAAAAGCATTATCAATGTCGGTTGGCGATTGTAGGATGTCGTTTGTTGGGAAGACTTTTAATAACTCGGTTCCAATTGAGCCAATCAAACAGGTCAAGGAAGTGGACATCAAGGTCTTGATCCTACCCAGATTTGTTGCAATGAGATTGACTTTGACGGCAGTAGCTGAGTTTGAGGCATCATTCTGCGCTTTTTTCACGGTATCGATTGGCATGTATGAGATTGAATTAGCAAGTTGGTTAAGAAGTAGCGTCACATTGCTATCAAATTTAGTGGAAAGTAATTGAGTTGGTAAAGCAGGATCGTTGAGTATGCTATCAGAGACAACGCTCAAGGCATTTGTGAAGGCAATCTGTACTTTGTTTAAAGCATTGTTCTGAGACGATTCAAATATTGATGGTAGGTTCAAGGGTTGTGAACGATTGATGGCATCTGCAAATGAAGGCATAAAATCAGCAATCGTGCCCCCTGTTAGTGGCACTCCAGTAGTAAGCTCTCGAGGGGAGACCAAGGCTTGAGAAAGCCCATCCCGAAGTAGTTTGAAGTATTCCAGATACTTTGGTGTGAAGTCTGTGAGTAAGATAAAATCTCTGGTGCCATCAGCAAGTTCATCACGAACCTCACTTTTGAGGCTATCGGGCAAGATGAAAACTTGGATAGATTCGAAGACGGATGTTAGAAGTTTACGGATGTTGTTCCTGTTGGTCGAGTTTGAATCTGTTTCAGCCTCCTGATTCATGAGAGCATTTTTGAGTGTGGTAACAGTATCGATCTTGTTGGTTCGAAATTGATTAAAGATGACGAAAAGATGCCCAAAGAGTGGACCTGTCGCAGCTGTTCCAGATGTTCCAGGTGTTCCAGAACCAGCCGAATCGCCTGATCCAGCATTTCCACCAGCATTAAGCCTCTGCGCTGCCTGAGTCATCATACCAAGCTGTGAAAGGATCTCTTCGGTGAGGAGACCTCCAGTTCGATTGTAGATGACAACTCGAGACGTGACTAATGCGGGACTGAAGAGGTCCATGCTAGAAGAAGTCAGGCAAGAAAAAGGTGATTTCATGTGAGAATCTCTATATCCGTCTCCAAAAGTTTCATACGTGATGCATGCAACCATACCCTCTTCATGCTAGAATGTAACTAGGTCCTTGATATAGTCCTCCGAAGTAGTTCAATTCGAGGAATATAACGTACTCATAATTATCTCCTATGGCACCTTGCCCCTCCGTATCGACGAAAGTGACCTTGACATTTTCGGTACTTGCATCCACAGTTGTTTCCCCTTCGAGTGAAGAAAACTGAGGAAGTGTCTTGGATAATATTAGTCACGTGATTTCAAGGTTCGTGATCAATCTTACCAGTACTCTGGTTGGAATTTGAATTCCTTTAGTAAAAGTCTCCATGCCTGGATAGGTTGCAAATAGTTCTGTAGTAGTGCAGCCAGCAAGAATGTTCATCAGGGTAGACTTTCCGGAACGCGCAGGGCCCATTACGCTAATCAGGTTCAAAGGGTCTTTGATCAATCGTATAAAGTTGTTGGTAGGATCTTCGATGACTTTCAAAGCATATGCTTTATTAACCGGCCTGGGATCGGTTGGATTAGAAGAAGAGTCCGAGAGACTCATATCAAGCCATCGCATGGAATGAGAGGCTCCATCGCCTAGTGCTGCGATGCTCTCGGCTGTGAGTCCAGCTATGAGGAAAGTTGATTAGCATTTTCTAATTTGCAAGGGAAAGGAAAAACGCATACCCATCGTTACGGGGTTTTTGGTTTATAATAGATAATCAATGCCTGGAATCTCAATTGAATAATGGTTGATTATGAGAAATTGGGTTGATGAAATGAGAATTTTGATTCTTTACTATGAACTTTGAACGAATTAATGCCAATCTTATAACTTCTCCTTTCATCATAGTGCAACACCTTCATTGTGCTTGTTTCACAGGACAAAAGCTGTGAAATGAACCTGTTAACCCCTCTCCAAGAAGATATATTAATCTATAGTTTTCCGGAGCAGTGATCGTGCAAATTGTTCACAGCTGTGGACCACTCTCAGGATCTCGATAGGAACTTTACTATTCTCCCAAGGCTTCAACCCCGCTTTCCCCTCGTAAGATCAAATACAGCAGCACAATATTCCATACAACCATGCCACAATTTATATTGTACAACAATGAGTACGTCGCAGAAAAGAGATTCGGCCCGCAGTGTTCTCTTATCAAATACATAGCAGCACAATATTCCATACAACCATGCCACGATTTATATTGTACAACAATGAGTACGTCGCAGAAAAGAGATTCGGCCCGCAGTGTATCTCGTAAAACTTTCAACTCTCCTCTCATCATACTCGTCAAAATCCCTGAAAACATACAAACACAACGTGGTACTGTGAACAGGAGCGGTTGATGTTTATCTTGACCAATTCAACTCTGAATAAGTAAAAGCAGTTTGAGAGGGGTCTGTTAAGCCCTATTGGTTTATAAGACAAGTTGGTCAATCTATGTACTCGAGTAGAACGTCTTATTGATTGACGGAAGCGCCTGGCTCGGATAGCGTATTTAGATTGATCATTGAGGTGTTACTAGTAGATTGATTAATTTATCGACTCATGAGGTTTAAAAGGTCAGTGTAAGTTACTAGCTTGCAAGACGACTTTATCACTTGTGTATTTCCACTTGAAAGTACATCAATCCTCGTGCTCAGAATGCAAACTCTCTGCTGTTTTCTATATCGATCTTCAATCTTGAGGTTACAAACATACGACTTGCAAACGTTCTAACACCATCACCTCAAAACCATTGAAGCATTGAATTATACACTCGTAATTATTCACTGATCACCCAACGATCGATATGGTTGAGGTTGAATGGATGTATGTTGCAATTGATGTTGAAGCTATAAGAAATCTGATAACAAGATCAACGGTCGTGTGAGGTTGATTACTCGAGTAAACATGGTAGCTCTTCTCTCTCATCTGACTGTGGCTTGCGCGCCGAGGTGAACTGTGAACTGTTAGCATCTCTCATACAGGTAGTAATCACGTTGATACCTAACGGTTTGGCTTGCATGATTCGTAGTACAGCATTCTAACCCCTTTGCTAAGCAAAGCAACTTGCATAGAAAGCCAAAAAGATGTCAAGGTCCATGTTCACAGATGCAAGCTACAAAGTCAAGAGATGAGGATATACTCCTCTGTATGGTCCGTGCTGGTATCATCACGTGATCCGCCATCCATCCCATACACTCTCATATTATGTCCGAACTCGGACATCGGTAAAGCTATCACCTCTATCGAAGATTGATATATTGATAGTCCATCGGCTAAGCTATATACTTATTGTGACCTTAAAAATCAGGCCCTCATCTTGCTTACAACCATTCCATAGCCGAGTAATGAATAGTTAACGTGCATTAGCGCCATCACTCTATCATTTTCATTGGCCAGCCTCAATCAGCCTTAATCAGCCTTATTCAGCCTCATAAGTTCAAAATTTCAACTCCCTCAGCCTCGTGTCAAACTCCAATATTTCAAATTCGAGGCTTCACAACATCAAATACCCATCCTATTACACTCTTTCACATTACAGCCAACGCTTGCCATGCTCCTCAGGTAACATATATCAATCAGCCATTCAAATGGCACAATTCATACCCCGTACCGCATTCCCCCAACAACTCTCTCTTCCCCGCTCCTATTATCTAGGCCATCATGCATCAGGTCTCTCCAGAATGAAAACGATGCTCTCATCCATTGACCTCATAATAGAATGTCGAGATTATCGCGTCCCTCTCACATCTCGAAACCCTTTATTTGAACAATCGCTCGCGGGAAGAGAAAGAGTCATCGTGTATACAAAACGGGATTTGGGGAGTCAAGGATTGGCGGTGGATAGGAAGGTAATAGCTCTACTCCATGTCGTGACAAGACCGAGGACTCACACGTCCAACAACAGAGAGAAAGTATCATCAAAGACTGGCACGCGCCCTCGCCGACCCTCTTCTCTCATCACCAATCCAGACCCGATATCAAAGCCATCCTCTCCCTCTGCAAACAACACGGGATCGCCCAGCACTCCCTAACCGGTTCTCGCATTCTCATCGTGGGCATGCCCAACGTTGGAAAATCCTCTCTACTTAACGCTCTGAGAATGGCCGGTGTAAATCGAGGCAAAGCCGCCTTTACCGGCGCCCAACCGGGCATCACGAGGAAAATCGCCTCGGGAGTCAAGATCGTGGATCCGGATCCGGAAGCGGGGACAGAGGGTGTGTATCTGGTTGATACGCCGGGAGTATTCGTGCCCTTTGTGCCGGATGCGGATAGTATGTTGAAATTGGCTTTGGTGGGAAGTGTCAAGGATACAATCATAGCACCTACGACTTTGGCGGATTATCTACTCTTCCATATTAATTTGAAGGTGGGAGCCGGGGTGTATGCAGCATATTGTAAGGAAACGAATGATGTGGTGGAGTTTTTGGAGGCGGTTTGTAGGAAAACAGGACGATTGGGGAAGGGGGGAGTGCCGGATGTTGAGGCAGCGGCTCTTTGGGCTATTCAAAGGTGGAGACAGGGGCTCATGGGGAAGTTTGTGTTGGACGAGGTGGAAGCGGATGGGTTAGAGAAGAAAGTGGCAGAGGAGGTTAGGATGAGCGTTAGTCAAGCGAGGAAACAAGCGAAGGATACCCAGAGGATGAAAGCCAAGTCGAGGAACTCGGAATCAATGAATTGAGGTTGTTTCGCATAACCTTCAACCTTCATGGGCCAACCAGCACTCATCACTCCGCTTAATATAAGCCAGTTACTGCTAGTACAGGAGCCCTAGAGATTGTCTCCCTCCCTCCTTCCAGCCAATTTGCCCCCGCATTATTGTTAAAGTGGCACAAAAATCCCCGCGGGCCCTGGAAACTTCAAATCAAATCCCTCAAAACATATCTATACATACCCAGCTTACAACTACCCTCCTAATCTATCAATTAGCATTTACACTATCAAAAATGCATGAATATGCATACATCTTTAGTTCAGATAATCGAATCGATCAAATCTGATATTATATTGTTTTGTTGCATATCTAAATATTATTACAACAATATATATATAATTGATAGGTTTCTTTTTTGCATATTATGTTTGATATCTGCTTCATGCTGAAATAGTGTTTATCATCACCATGGTGTCAGAATGGAAATTCTGCGCTGTGGTCCCTCCCTTCTCGCGGTGTTGACCTTGATTTATGGAATTGATTGAGGAATCGTGGCAGCTAGCTCTGCGGCGAATGCTTGATGATCTTTCATTGTGGCAACTCGTCATAGATTGTCATTTCGAGGTGAGTCGTTCCCTGCTCAACCGTATCATGTACGTTGGGTCGTTTCGTAGCAAGTCGTCATGATGATCCGTTGCGTGGCGAGCCTTTGGGTGGCGAGTCGTTTGGTAGCAAGTTGTTATGGTGAATCGTTTCTCAATGGCCCGTCTCATCCATATGACATTGATGCAAAAATATCATACAACTATGAACAATGGGTACTACCTAGACACATGATCTCACACGTTTGTTGCACATTTGCATATCAATATTAGTTCTCTTCTAAAGAGAGCCAATAGCTTCATACTAATTAGTGCGAACAATTTTCGCAATTTTAGATTCTTGATCAATAGTTTAAAGCAGGGCTAATAATAACAGTCTGTTCGTATCGATCTAAGTATGAAGTTTCTCTTACACATCTAAATAAAATAGTATTCCTATAGGCACTTTATATAGAAATGATAGTTAATCCTACTACTAGTAGACTAGAGCTGATGATCTCATAATCTTCAACAGGAATTAAATTCCACATCTTGAAGAAATACATCCCCCTTACGTTATTTCTGCTGAATGCTAATTGCTCACAGGGAATTATCGATCTCACGCTAGAGATAACAGAACAGAACCGATCCCGTGATTTCAAAATCCTGATTTTGACTTATATATATTCAAGTTACGACTCGAGTATATTATCTACCTTTTCATCCCAGAGATAATTATAGGTTCGTAACTAGCCATTCACAGTCGTCTAAATTTAAACTTCCATTTGCATATATATCTAGAGCAGTGGAAAAAGCCAAGTGGCTACTCTTACCAGAGAATAATGAAAAAGGGGGGGAGACGTAGATCTCGCTTATTTCATCATCTTTACTTTACCGAGTATGCATTTCTAATAACACCATAACAATGAAACAAGTTTGCCAATTACCATCTATTATACATGGTAAAAAATGCCAAACTGGAATAAAAACCCCATAGGGAAAAAGGGAAATCTATGCGAATGACTTGTTGATCTTGTATTCAGTTTATTCGAGTACTCTCTGCTGTGTTAATACTGTGCATCTCAAGCACGCCTCAAATATTGACCCCATCTATTAACAACCCCGTCCATACATCCACAACTCTACTCTACTCTACTCTATCCATCGACCACTCTATTATCCACCCTCACACACCCCCATCACCCTTACCCTCACCGTCACCCACCCCCCCTCACTCATCCACTCATCCCCTCATCCTCTCACTCATCCCCTCATCCTCTCACTCATCCCCTCATCCCCTCATCCTCTCACCCCCCACCACCAGCACCGACACCGACACCGACACCGACACCGACACCGACACCGGCACTAGCACCACAATACCACAACCCAAACAAAAGAGTTATTTCCACTCACACCTACACCTACACCTACACCTCACACCTCATAATCTCGGAGTCTCATAATCTCATAATCTTGTAGTACCCAAGACTTCTCTATCAACACTACTTACACTAATTCGAGCATATTCGAGTATAGTTAAAGTAAATACTCCGATAGAATAATTACTCTGCTCTGAGGTACTCTAGATAATTAGGTATGGTTACTTTTCACAACGCACACAAATACACACATACACACATACACGCATAAAAACATCCTAAAGCCAATCACCAAAATATTTACAAAACCGCGATATATGAAGAAAAAAATCATTTTTAGTCTAGTCTCATCCATGTATGTATGCATGTAAACAAGCGAATAAAATATTACCTATAGGTAAAGTAAAGTAAAGGCTTTGAATACCTACTGAATAGGTATGTGAAAAGCGTATCGACACCAAAGTGCATCAACATCAAAACGCACGCAACCACAAACCTTTTTGTAAAAGTGAGATCAATTGAATATTCCACCCCTATTTTCAGACCAATCAATTCACATTCCCCCCTCCCCCCAAAGGATCAACCACCCCTCATATCAACCAAGAGACTTTTTTTTATAAATTCCATGCCATCCATCCTCCCATGATCCTATCCATCATGATTCGTGAAGCAATGCAGTGTGAACGCAATAAACGCAATGAGAGAAGACCAAATCATTATGCTATCTGGTATGATGCCATGCCATGCCATATCACGCAAAAAAAGCAAAGCACTAAAACGTTAAAATCAGGCTGAGACTGAAAAGAGAAAGGTGTGACATCCATCAACAGAGAAATCTGTAATATTCGGGTGGTGGGTAATTGATGGTTGATCAATGGGTTGGTCATCCATCAGATAACCTAATCTTCATAAGCATCACCATACTCCCACATACCCTGACGATTCTGCCTAGCTTGAGTTTGGCTTTCAGTCAAAGATTTGATGACATCCGCGAATCCCCTCTCCCAACCCTTCAATTTGGTTGGAACCATGCTGAGACCAGCAGCAACAACATCCTTATTGATACTGTCAGCCAAACTTTGACTCTTAGCATCGAACAAAGTAACATATAAAGTTCCATCCGGAGCAGTATAATCAACATTCGCAACAAGTTCTCTGCCAGCTGTGTTGTGAGTGATAAAGTCAATGGCTTCATCAAGGTAATCTTTGTTGGTAGGGAATTGGAGAAGAGTTAAGATGGCATCGACAGCTTGTGGACGAAGCTTTTGAGTCGAGAATTGTGGTTGGGAAAGTGGTCTGAGACGTGCCCAAGGAATCTTTTCGCTGTTGCCATAATCAATATAAACAACCTCAGCTTCCTTCGCAGTACGATCATTAGAGCGTATGCGAGCACGATACCATTGACCATCCTCAGTGAACTTAGCAGCGACATAATCCCCAGCCTTGGGTGGACCAGGAAGACCTGCCGAGTTGGATGGGTTCAAGTGGAAAGACTTAAATTGAGTCATCAGAGTCTCGAGAGCCGAAGTACCAGTACCGATGATTTGAAGTTTCAACTTTCCATCCTCGTTAATGTTGGTAACAACAACATCTCGGTAGTCCTTTTCTCTCTTGGTTGGAGCGACGTCATCGTTGACACTTGTAGGTTCAGATTCTTCCTCTGCCTCGTCGACCGACGGATCCCAATCTGCCCAAATACCCTTTCGAGCATCCTTGGCACGCTTTTCAGCTGCTAATAATTCCTTGGAATTTCCAGATTGTTCAGCCGAGTGTTGGTGAACCGTGGCGTAACCTTCTTCAACCAAGATTTTGCCGAAGCTCTCCTTGTTGATATAAAGCTCACCAATGAAGCCACCAACTTTGTCGGTATTATATACATCGATTTCAACATCGCGTTGTGATAGTCTTCGTGCAGCAAGGTCGTGGGCTTCTTTACCAAATGGTTCGCTCTTTTCAGTCGGATTTCTAGCAGATTTAGGAGCTCGAATACCGGCAAGAACAAAGTTAATTTTGATGCCTTCACGAGGGACGAGGACGACAAATCGACCACCTCCCTTGACAAAATCAACAATGGCGGGAACTTTCTTTTGTCGCTGCAAGGTTCCAACATGAAGCTTAGCCTTCTGGATAGTCTCAGATGCATCAAGGTATTGTTTGGCCTTGGAAGCCTTTCCTGACCACATTCCCTTCTTCTCTTCCTTGGCTTTCTCTTGTGCAGCCAAGAGATCATCATAGTTGGGGGCACGGTCTGTATCATCTCTTCGATGACGGATTACCGAGGCCCAACCTTCCTGGACCAATAGCAAACCGATATTCTTGTCGTTGAAAGTAACAGTGGCAACCTCCTTTGCATCATAATCTTCAGTGCCTGGTCTTGATCCATCAATGCTAATTCGAACATGTTTTCCAATGAGACGCTTGCGAAGGAATTCCTTAGCTTCATCTCTGAAAGGAGATTCGGATGGTTCAGTTGGTCTAGGTCCACGGATACTACTGATGTTGATGCGCTTCTCAACGCCAGCCTTGTTCTGAACGTAAATTTGATCGGCACTAAAAATCTTGGTAACGGTTGCCTCAAGGCTTCCACCGGAACCGTTGTTCTTTGCAACATGATCCTTGAAGAGGCCGAGCTTGGCGTGTTGTGCACGTTTTTCAGCCTCACGCAATGGCGCCATGTCCGAACCGAGAAGCGTAGAATGGAAATCGGTACATCTTGCCAGTCCAGCCTCGAGGATGAATTTTGCAATGGTTCCCTTGGGGTGTATGACTGAAGCAATCAGTTGGTTTTGAGGACTGAGTCCAAGAATATGTAATTTTACATTTCTTTGCAACAGTCTTTCCTCTACGAAATGTCGCGCTTCGTTTCCGAAAGGTTCTGCAGCGGCAGTTTGTCCGTTCGATGGATTGACTCTCTCGGTAGCGGGTGCGCGAATGCCAGCAACCAAAGTCATCACTAGGAATTGTCAGTATTTGGTTCCATCCCCATGGATTTGGCTGACCAACCTTGGATATGCTGGGTGGGAGAGACAATCAAACGCACAAGCATTCGATCTCCACTCAACACACGTTCGACCAAACCATCAACGGTCTTTCCTTTCCATGTATCCAGGAAAGTCTGAGAGTTGCCCATGTCATGTTGGATATCGATATGTCCGCCACTGCTTTGCCACAGACCCTTGTCTTCGCTGCGCGCGGTAGCTTCGTAGTAACGTAACGTGTCCAATTGTTGAAGAGCCAATTCTGAGTCCTCCTTTCGACCCGCATCTTCTCTCAATTTAATCCAACCTTCCTTTATCATTTCTTCCGGTAACTTGGTTCCATCGTTGAGAAAGACAAGTCCATATTCGCGCTTGGTATTGGGGATTTGGTACAGGACTTGGAACTGAACCACCTTGCCCACTACTAATTTTCGTAGAGCATCGCGAGATTGAAATGCAAAAGGTTCGTCACCCTCCTTTCGCAGATGTGGCGAGGTGCAATAGGCCAAGGACAAGATGCGCTCGCGGTCAGGGTTCTCGATAGAGGTAAGGACAAGACTGTCGCCGCTCAAGACGGATTTAACTTTGGCTTGATTGAGGACCATTTTGCTATAATCGGATGGTGGTACGTTGGCAAGTCGTTTCTTTCCAAGCGGTGGAACTCGAGGACTAGGAAATGGTTCAGGTAGGTTAGCAGATTCCTGTGAAATCTTTGAAGTCGTCGAACTGCTAGAAGATTTGCGGTCACTCGAACTGCCTGCCGCAAAGCCAATCTTGAATGTCTTCACGCCCATCTTGAAATATAATTAAAGATCCAACAAGGTTGTAGGTATGGTTTTGATTGAATGCGTAGGAAATTGGAGATCGTATCGTAGAGAGAAGCCGTCACGGATAGGATTTTGAGGATGAAGTTGAATTTTGAGGAAAAGAGAGGAAGGATTGTAGGATATTGTCGTTTATGTTCGTGAAATCGGTAGAAACAAATATGGATAGGTAGATGTATGGATGTATGTGCGTGCCGTACCATATGAAAATGTCGCCAGCTTCAGTGAAAGTGAATCTTCAAGGAAGAGTAACCTTATGTTTCCACATTTTAGGTTGTTGTATTATTTTCAATGGATGAACAACTTTCCTCCGCCTCCTGTCTTTCTTCTTTCTGTGTTGTGCGTGCGTGCGTGCGTGCTGGCTTGCTTGCTTGCGTGCGTACTTGATTGTTGAATGAATTTACTATATGATGAGATGGGCCCATTCAAAGCTAGAGGGATGCTTTTTGGGGGGGAGGGGGATGTCGACCAAAGTCATCAATTTCCTCCTAAATTCATTCCTCGCTCCAATCATTCTTATTCCAGTTTCTGTCTTGTGTTTCCCCCTCCCCCGGCATCACCCATCCCAATCCCATAGTTCAAAGTCCAGAGCTTTCTCCATCTCAATTGTATGTGTAATATGCGGGTTGCGGATTGCGGCAGGCAGACAGACAGACCGGCAGGCAGTTATGGTATACAGGACCGGTATATATATATATGTGTGTGTGTGTATGCTGTGAGGGGAAAGGGTTGGAAAGAGAAGGGAAGGGGAGGGAATATGGGTACTGAGGGGACAACTTACATAAAAGCTCCAAATGAATTTCAACTATCGAAGTCTTTCTTTCTTTCCTCAATCAATTGATATGTAAAATACAAACTCAAAGTAAGGAGAGGAGAGATGGAGGAATGGATGAATGGATGAATGGACGTGAACGATACAACAAGTGGTATATATGTATCTATTCAAAGAAGTGAATCGAAATTGAAACGTGGTCTATCGAGTTCAAGTCCTGGAGGTCGGACGTACGTCAAGTTGATATTCTCCTTTGAAGCTTCACTAGGGAGGGTCGGGTAGCTAAGGGCTCAGGTCAGGTACACAAAAGATGACACCTTCTTATTATACACATACCTCCACATTCTATATCTACACTGCCTCTCTTCTAAGTTGGACTCTAATTACTCAACCAATCTCTCTCCCTCTCTCTCTCTCTCTCTCTCTCATGGGTATGGGAAACCCTTGATGTGGGGTTGACATGCACACACAAAGCACCAATTGGTCTTTGAACCGAGATGCTTGATTAAAATGGGGCTGATAGAACCTTTGACCCAGGTCAAGGATGTGCGGAGTAGGTAGGAGGTGTTCACTGTGATGATGGAGTTGTCAAGAGAAGTAAACCCCTTCAAATACGTACAGTACTTCCCAGTCACTACCCGTTGGTGATTAGATATGTCGATATATGAAGATTGATATACCTAGCTACCCCTTGGTTGCTTAAGTAGCGGGCGGGAGCTAATTATCTGCTGCTTAGAAGAAAGGCAACTTAATCAGCTAGAGACGCCACTTTGAGATGGTGCCTGATTGGTTGCTTGTTCTTGGATACACGAGTAGAAGCCGATATGGTCGATGATAACAATCTTAGTATGAGCATTTAGATACTGGTTCAATTGGCAGGGCACGTAGAACACTTGAGCTGACATGAAGAGAGCTGTTCAATTTGATTCATGTCTTCATACATCATCGGTTGGGCAAGCTGAAAATCAAGGGAGTGGAACGATCGATTGCTCTTTTCCTGGGATTCAATCCAACACGACAAACTAGCTATCTCCTATTCATACCCCTTTATATCTTGTCCTTTTTCCTTTTTCCTTTTTCATCAAATCATATCATATCATGTCGCGTGCTACAGAATTTATGCAGCAATGCCGATGACACCTATATGAAGACGTTAGTCATGTACCAATGGCCGAATACTCCCTCATAACATACCACAAGCTGGTCGGGTTCCGGCATTACCGGTCTTCTTAGACTCTTCATTCTCTCCCTTACCGAGATCATCGGTTCCAGAGTGAACGACGACGGTACGCTGAGGTCGTTGTCAGTACATGTAGATAGATGATGGGATAGAATACTGACTCCGATCACACTCAATGGGCCGATCAACTTGATCTGACTGTCTTCAACGGAGCCCGTAGCATTTCCTTGGGCATCCGTCTTGAAGTTTCCGAGATCCCCTACATGGCGAACCTCATCGGTGGGAGCACCATGGGTCTGGCCGTGTGGGTTGACTAAAGTTACCAATCAGCCTTGCATTCTTCCTTCGTTCCCCCTATGGAAGAAGAACTACTGAGGTCGTACAATGAGGACCGGCAGATGTGCAGCCATTGGTGTTGTCACCGAATTGGTGAACGTGCATGCCACGCTCAGCATTGGCGTCGTTTCCGGTGATGTTCCATGAGATGGTGGTTGGAGAAGACTCATTGGCTTGCTCGAAGGTAACAGTACCCGAGATCTTGGAGTCACCTCGGACGGTCGCAACTAAAATGAAGGGAAGACCATGATTAGCCCAGACATTCACCCCATGCGGCAGGAAGAGCAGGCGAGAGATGAATAGAATGCGATATCACGCGTAGATCAAATGCTGAATCCGAGATAGTCTGCCCATCCAGGTATCCCCGATCCCCGACATCGATGGAAATGTGCTCAAAAGCGCTCGAGTCGACCCCGCCATTGGATTGGGCATAGCATCCAAACATGTGGGGTAGGGAAAGGAGTGATATGTTAAATAGAAGACGTACCTGCTTTAACCATGGTGATGGCTGGAGGGAAGAGATGGGAATTGATGGGTTGAGAAGTGTGTGGAAGAGTGGCAGGTAATTTGGATGAGGGAAGAATGGAGAGATGGAGAGATGTTGGTTGTCTTTGGCAAGAGAAAGGGTAGGATGGGAAGGGGATGAGAGGAAGGAAGTGAAAGAGGGGGTGAGTGGGGTTTCAGAAAGGCGTTGGTTATTGTTGATCTGTCGATTTGGATTATTGTATGATTATCAATCAACTCCATTCAATCCCCAATCCTTCAATGAGGCCAAACCAGACCGTTGGATTCTTTGATGGTGAATCACGTGGCCATGTCTCCATGTCTCAACATGACAATTGATATTGGAATGGTATTTTAATACTCGTACCGTGCCATCTCAACTCGACTCGACTCCAACTCGACTCGACTCGACTCAACTCAACTCATCTCATGTTAGATTAGAGGCTCCAAGGCCTCAAGATCTGAAATCGTCTCTCGAGAACCCTTAGCCCCCTTCAATCATGATACACAACTACGAAAATCTCGGGTAACGGCAGATACCCACGGCTATGTACGAGCAGGGTCAGGTTACGAGATATCAATGAACCAGATATTGAGATGAGCATGCTTGGCGACCTAGGTAACATACTGGTTGTATGCGTTGGCTCAACAAGGAAGCAAGTCGTTGTGATATTGTTCAATTCTTCATCGTTGCGAACACGTATACTCCGTCAGTCCGTCAGTCCGTCAGCAGTAATACTGACTGGACGGTGGACCTGGTGGGCTCGTAGAGTAGTTTATGTCCGTGGTAGATCTGGCTGCTGGCACGTGATGAGAATATACTCGTAGATCGCAAGAGGAATAGAGGCATATGGATCATTTCACCATCAGAACCTGCAAACCATGCTCATCGTCATATCCTGCATTCGGTAGATGAGCCTCAAGCCCTACCTGTGGGCTATGGTTGACGAGGCTTAGACTCAGCATCTACCTACTGCGTACGGACTGTGCCATGTTCAATTTCCATGGGTGAGAAGTGGCGAAGCTTTGACTTTGAAGACGGGAAGGGGGAAGTTGGATGCAGTCGATAGAGAGGTACTGTAATGAATGGTCAAGAGTCAAGACCACGATGAAGGATGAATGCAATGCAATGCAGGTACAGATCATATAATTCATTCCGTTCTGGATAACCTCGCTTTCAATCCAATCAACCGCCCATCGAGCGAGAGCTTACTCATGATATCCGATATCTCAGCTCTTCAGAAATCTCCCAAGATCAAATAACCTCTCTCACCCTCTCTCTCTTCCTCTCCCTCTCCCTCTCCCTCTCTCTCTACCCAACCGGCCGACCTACCTCTACCTACATACACCTGCCTGCCTCACCTCACCTCACCTCACTTCCCTCACTTAACCTCACTTAACCTTCCTTAACTCAACCTGTCCCTCACTCACTCACTCCCTCACTCACTCACTCACTCCCTCACTCACTCACTCCCTCACTCCCTCACTCACTCGTTGATTCATTTAATGGACTGAATAACTACCAAATGCTGACTCGCATCCCATCATACACACATTAGGTAGGATTAGGATTGTATTCTACAGCACCCCCATTTATACGGGGACTCCGAAAACCCGTATCGAAATCTCGCATATTGTCGCAAAATTTGGTAATTAGGCATTTTTACACGACACCCACATACCCTTGACATTATTGAGACGACGACTTGACTTGCACGCTTTATTTTGGATTTTTTACTTTCAACGAGAACGCGAGCGTCCCTGAGGTGCCATTAAATTGTTCGACGACCTCCTTCTCAATCCCTCCCCGAATACAAGCACAATCAATCTTCCCGAACGAGCGAATGGGCATCGTTTCGCTTTTCTGATTGCCCAGAGCAAGGCCCAATGCTCACAAAATCCGACACACAACCACGATAAATTGGCTGGCCGATTCGCAGGATTACTCAAAATTGCTCATACCACCTCCCAGATCAATCCCAACACTTGACCCCTTGCGCAGATTGGTGTCGTCGCAATCATGTCCTTTCACGCAAACGGTGGGCGACGGTACGGACATATACCTCCCGCACAATATGGTGCACCGACGGGTCAACCTTCAAATGGCTCTGGGTCGGGTCTGCAGAGGCAGTCGAGTTTTGACAATGGAGATGATGCTGCCTTTTTCGACCCGAGTAATAGCGGATACCAGCCGGCCCCGCCATCTTCGGGAAGGACTGCAATGCCATCGGAAGAATTATACATGGGAAGCAACGCAATAAGCCCACAATCTCCTGGCCGATCATCGTTTGGAACGCCTGGTAGTCCAGCTTTGTCCGGATACCAACATCAGTACCAACCACTGAACGGGCCCCAGTCCCCCTCGCAACAAGCCTACAACCCGCAGAACTTTGCCAGATCGCAATCGCACTCACAGCCATCCCAATATCGTCCCCATCCCTCGTATAGCCCGAATCTTGCGAGCCAAAATCAATACTCCAATTCGACCTCCTCCAGCCACCAACCATATAACCCCGCAGCTTATCAACCGTCGCAATATCCCACACGCGCTTCATCTACTGCTTCTGCGTACAACAACTACAATAATGCGTATGCGCAGACTCCCACCGCCGCCGCACCCGCAACCTACTGGTCGTCAAGTTCCCAGCCATATGGATCGTCATCCCCTCCAGCGCGCGCAAGTGCTATATATGAGAGTTACATGGATTCACCGCCTCTTAGGAGCCCAAGCTATGCTCCTCATCCGGCCCCTTTACCGCTGCCCCCGAGACAGGCGGCGTATAATCTGCCAGCACCCTCTTCAGCCCCATATCCCGTGAATGGAGACAATTTTGCTGAAGATGGCTACAGGACTAATATGCAGATGCCCACCTACCCGAATTTTCCCGGCGGTGTACTTCGAGAAGACTCAACCGACTCTCTACCTCTAGATACCCCACCCATTCCTCCGCCCAAACGCTCTTCGACCAACTCCTCAACTGCCCCGGCGATACCTATGCCTGCGTCTCCTGGAACAGCGCTGCAAAGACACCCAACGCAAAGACCCTTGCCGGTTGCACCCAGGGAACAGGGGATGGGGGATGAAGATGACTGGGGTTTAGGAATACAAGGTAAGACAGATCAAGAGCGTGCCCAAGAACAAATCTTTGCGGATATTGGAGATGCCCTTGGAACTTCCCACCGGAATGGAGACCTTCTGGATGGTGAACTACATCGATATGATTCAAGAGCAACTACCGTTCATTCTGGTGCTGGCGTTGACCGTTTTCCCTCTACAGCTTCTACATTGCACACCGAAGGGACTTCCTACGTTGATTACGAAGACGACGAAAGTGATTTGGAAGCGGCTGCGGGTATCGAAGCTATGCGCATTGCCGACGAGCAAGACTCTCATGGGCTAGGTCCTGGGGGCTCGAGTTTTGGTGGACCATACGAAGGGCATCTATCTTACTACGAAGGGGATCTATCGTATTACGAGGGGCAGTCATCACATCAAAACCAAACATCTCTCGAGGAAAGCAGTGACAGCGACTATAAAAACATGGATCTGGGCCTTGCTGGCGGTGGCTATGACGCACACATGTCCTATGGTGGCGATCTTACGGGCATGAGCACGGATCATGGCAGCGAGATGGAAGATCAGAGTCGGCCACTGCCGACACCGCATCAACTCAGTCGTTCGGATAGCCGTGCCCAAAGGGGTGGTTTGGGCGGCATGGCTGATTACTCTATGCCTGGCGAGGGTGAACTCCATCCCTTTCCTGCTTTTGACGAAGCTAGAATTGATAATTACGGCACTGGTGGTCTAGAAAGACCAACCTCTCATGCTCACCGGTTGAGCTTCGACGAGGGCGATGAACAATCGATTCCATCTCGACTTTTGGATTCAAGGCAGAGTGGCAGGTCTGGAAGTGATAGTCCTACGAGGGATGAAATGCCAGATATGTTCTACCATCCAGGAATGACCCCGGCATCGTACCAAAGGCCTCTTCCAGCAGTGCCTCCCATGTCTGAAAACCGGACACCCCAGTTACAACCCGCCGGCTCTTACCGAAATTCCAATCGGTACTCCCACTCACACGCATCGAGCATCGACAGTGCGCGACCTTATCCTCCTAGTGGCCCCGATGCATATCCGCAAAATGCGCTTCAACCTGCGCTCCAATATGTTCCACGATCATCATCCCTGCATAGCCACAGCAGCACCGCGCAAACGATACCCCCCGTTCGATCGAAGACGGATGCGGAAGAGCGTCAAGCCAGGGCAAAGGGTAATAGGCAGTCTATGCTGCGAAGCGGGGCAGGATTAGATGGCCATGATGCACTCACTCCCCATTCACTGGCGATCCTTGATTTGCCCGCTCTGCCCGCCGGCCGTCGCAAGAAGTTTTCACCCGGAAGATTATCGACAGCCGATTTCCGAAGGTGTGCAGAACCATGGGCGTTGAGCGGAATCGCCGCTTGGATACGAGAAATGGCGGGCGGAGAAACAGGAGAAGGCGAATCGGACCTTCGAGTGAAGCTCATCGAAGAGGGCCTCATAGCACTATTTACTCACATGGTACCAACCATGAATACGGCAGATGCGGAAACGCTGAGCGAAAGAGTGGTGAAATCCATGTTCGATGCCGGAATTCTGGTTAGTGATGAAGAATGGGTCAAGTTCGGGCACGGTGAGGTATCGGGTGTGTTGTGGCAATTGACGGGATCAGGTTGCTATTCGCCGAAGGTCCACGAACACGAGATAGCAGGCCGATGTTACTCGCATCACTGTACTCGGACACTGAAGAAGATCAACCTGCAAGCGCAAACCCTGGAACCATCCCGAAAATTAGAGGACTGGATTACGTTTTTCAAAATAACAAAGGAAATGCTGGGGGGCGTAACGAAGAAAGAGATTGAGAGGCAGAACAACCTTCATGAGATCGTCATGTCCGAAGATACTTATATGGATCAGATCAATGTGCTGCGCATACTATACCGAGACAACCTTGCTTCGTGGCAACCTTCCATCATTGCGAAGACGAAGATTAACAAGTTCATCGCTTCGGTATTTGGGAAAGTTGAAGCCATCAAAGAGGTCAACGAAAACCATCTTCTTGCACAATTGAAGTACAGGCAAAAAGAACAAGGGCCTTGGGTGATGGGCTTTAGCGACATCTTCAGAGAATGGATAAGGAAAGCCAAGTCTGCATACATTGAGTATGCCGCTGGATTCCCATACGCTACATATCTGGTTCGAAGAGAAGCTGACAGGAATCTTCTATTCCGACAATTTCTCGACCAAGCTCGAGATAATAAACTCTCTGGTCGTCTGGATTGGAACACATACCTAAAAGCGCCCATCACCAGATTGCAGCGCTACAGCCTTCTCCTCACCACTGTTCTGAAAAATATGACCAAGGATAGTGATGAAAAGGCACAACTCGCCATCGCCATTGAAGAGATCAGGGCCGTCACACTAGAGTGCGATGCTAAGGTTGAGGAGCAAACTAGGAAAGTCGACATGATTGAGCTACAGTCGAAACTGTATCTGCGCCCTGGCATGGAGCGTGTCGAGCTCAATCTGGATCATCTAGGCCGTGAGCTCCTTCACCGGGGAGATTTGCAGCGTGCAGGTAACAATCGATTCACCTGGCTAGAAACTCATGCCATCCTGTTCGATCATTATTTCGTGTTGGCCAAGAGCGTTATTCAACGAGACATTAATGGTGCGCGGAAGAAGGAAGTTTATGACGTGTCAAAACTTGCAAGTATTTACGAAATCTTGACGATGCAGCATTGCTGACTCTTGTTCTAGCCGATCCCCATGCAGCTTTTAGTTCTTGAAAGCAGTGATGATGACCCAGTGCAGAAGTCTGCTGTGAAAGGTATTGGAGCTGTCACGACAACCGTCACCAAAAGTGCCCCAGCAAATGCTGCCGAAGCAAGGTTAAACCGCGCCGCCACTACTAATACTGGGAATGAGCGAATGCAAACGTTGGAGCAGACAGTCACTAACACCTCGGCCTCGACCACCGCTGCTTCTCTACGATCAAATGCGCCTAATTTGAACGATAATGATGCAAAGGTGATGTACCCATTTCGAATTAAGCATCTCGGCAAAGCCGAAGTTTATACTCTTTATGCTCCATCAGCCAAAAGCCGAGACAAGTGGTGCGATAAGATAATTGAAGCAAAGACACGTTACGCAGCGGCTCTTTTTGCCCAAAATGCGGAGCCTTTCCGTCTCAGAGTTATAGCTGATAGTGCTTTTGCTTATGACAACTCGATGATATATCAGCAAAGAGCTATCATACCTATCTATGGTACGCCACTCGATACTTCGATCCGGGATGTGGAACATGAATATGCACAAAAACCTCGACCGCCTCCCGTGTGCAGAGCTCAAGTCAATTGTGCCGTATCTTTTACATCATACGGGAAGCTTTTGATTGCCATTGGAACGGATTATGGGGTTTATATATCTGAAGCATCGAATGCTCGAGGGTGGTCGAGAGTAAGTAGAATCTTTGTGGTTTTTCCTCCAAATCAAAGCTAATATCACTAGACCATTCAAATGCCGAAAGTAACGCAAATCGCCGTCCTTGAAGAATTTTCGCTTTGTCTCATCATTGCCGATAAAGCTCTAATTGCATACCATCTCGACGTAATAACTCCAATTCCAAACTTTCCTGGTTCCACCAGTACAGAATCGGCACGGAAAGCGCCTCAAAAACTTTCCGGCAATCGCGACGTATCCTTCTTCGCTACAGCTCGTATGAAGGAAAGAACCTTGGTCTTCTACAAGAACAAACAGAGTCTCACTTCTACCTTCAAAGTTTTAGAGCCGGTTGTTCAAAAATCATCGGAGAAAAAGGCTCGTATATTCGGAAAACGTTTCGGCGGTACCACGGAGTTTTTCCGTGAATTTGACGAATTCTATATCCCAACCGAATGCTTCACCATCAATCTCTTCCAATCTTACATCGCCATCTCCACGCAAAAAGGCTTTGAACTTTTGACCCTCGACAAAAAGGTCCCCATGAGTATCCCAGATACTAAAAATCAAAATATAGCATCCATAGCCGCTCGACTCCAAGGTCAAAGACCCCTAGGCATGTTCCGACTTTCAGATGCAGAATTCCTTCTCTGTTACGCAGAATGCGGTGTTTACGTCGATAAGCACGGTGAAGTATCTCGATCCGTCATCATGGAATTTGTAGGGAGAGCTAAGACGGCTGCTCTGTATGGTGCCTACCTGGTCCTCTTCGATAGCGATTTTGTCGAAGTGAGGAATGCGGAAAATGGTCGGCTCAGACAGGTCATTGCGGGTAGCGATGTGAGGTGCTTGGATGCGGGAACGAATCCTCAGGGCGCCGGCGCAAATTCTATGGCTACCATGAATCCAGTGGTAGGGCAGGCAGGGGTCATGGGTAGGACGTTGAAGCTGGCCATGGCGCATCCGGAGGTCGTGGGGAATCAGATCGTGTTGGAGATGGTGCTTAATGAGGGACATTTGGAGTAGATGCTGGATTGTGTGGGCTAGTGTGCGATCGGGTGGGAATTGGGGGATAATGGAAAAAGAGGAAAAGGGGAGAGAAGGGTGGAGAAGAAGGGAATCTTGATTGATGATAATACGAATGAATGGCTGGGCTAGAAGGAAGGCAGGCAGGTAGGCAGGTAGGCAGGCAAGTCTTCACTTTGACTACTGCTGGAAAAAAAAGGAGATGGGCTTCATGAGGCCTGATATGAAGGAAGGGGAAAGGAGGGAAGTTTTGTGTTTTTCTTTTTCTGTGCATATAATACCATAACAGACCTAGCTGCTGCGGCTACTGCTACTGTCTGAAGTCTTCTCCCTTTTTCTTTTTTTTTACTCGAGTAATTTGATGATGTATTTTATGACGAAATTCTTTTTTTCCTTTCCCTCCCTCTGTTTGACTTTTGATGTTGATGTTGATATTGTCCACTGGTATCTTTGTGAATGTGAAGTATTTGGCTTTTTTGGGGGGAGGGGGAGAGGGGAAATTGGAGGGATGGATGGATGGTATGGTGGATTGGGGTATGGTGGTATGGTGGTATGGTGGATTGGGGTATTGTGGATGGTATGGTGGTATGGATTGGTGGGGTATTGTATTGGGGTATGGGATGCTGGTATTGTTTCTTTCTTCATCTCTATCTTTATAGGTAGGAGTGGGTGAGGGGGTGAAAGGGTGAGGGTGTGATGGGGACAGTGGGATAGTGGGAGAGGGAGAGTTAGATGGATGCGGGTTCGATTTTTTTCTGTGTGTAGGGAGGTAGGTACTGGTAGGTAGCTAGGTGGTTAGGTAGGATGCGATGGGATGGGATGGGATAGGGCTGGATATTATGGTATTGATGTTATAAATGCTATAAATGCTATAAATGTTATAAATTCTACGAATGCTACGAATGCTATGGTATATTTACATGCATTTTCATCTACATATGATTACACGAATGCACGATTGCACAAATAGACGAATATGTTTAGAATTTGAAGGGTTAGAATTTCAAGGATTGGTATTTTTAGAGGGGTGAGCGAGAGGGGTAAGTGAGAGTTAGAGTGGGAGGATAAAGGGAAGGATAGGGAAGGAAAAGATATGGGAAAGGAAAGGAGAGGAAAGGAAAAGAAAGGAAAGGAAAGGAAAGAAGAGGGAAGGGGAGGATATGGGAGGGGAGGATATGAAGGATATGAAGGATATGAAGGATATGAAGGATATGAAGGATATGAATATGAGATTTTGAAGGGGTTGGTAGTGTAGCGTGTATATTATAGATTTGGGATTTGAGAAGTGAAGGATAAGTGATACGTTATCTCTCTATATACTCTCAAGCGTTGTAAAATCCCAAACTGAAGATTAGACACGATGAACGTATAGCGATTCAAAGGCGAACTGCTTGTATTAACGCGTACCTCCGCAAACACAAATTCACATCTCGCTTAATTGTGAGTGAGTGAGGGAGAACTTATGATATTGGTAGATTCCTCACTCATGGAATTTATATATTTGCTTTCCCATTGGTCCCATTATACTTCCACCCATTCACCTCTTGAGTCATATAGCATGTAGGATGGAGAAAGAGAAAAAAGCTGTGGGATTTTTCGAATATCGTTGCTAAAGTGTGAAGAGAATATGGATTCCGACTCTTGCTCGCATCCTGCGCATACCATGTTCCCATCTCCGCCAGATACGATACATGGAGGACCGACTCAGTATCCAATCTTGAAACAGCCTCGATACTCGTACATTCGTCTATTGGCTCTCTAGATCATGTGTATTGTTACGAGTACCGCGACCGCGAAACCTTCTTAGCGTCACAGAAAACGTCTTCTCGCGCCGATTGGATGGCTCAACTATGACGTCTTCCCCGGATGATGAATTGATGTTTCGTGAGCTTGATGAATTATTCATCTCGGTTTGTCTTCGTGTCGACTGTTTTTCTGGTCTTACAGTATCATTTCCCTCAGCCGACTCCTGACCGTTGGGGTCGACTTTGGAACTGTCAGTAATCACTTTGAGGAGATTATCTTGTGAGTGTTTAAATAACGAGTTATCGTCGAATCTGATAATACTTCTAAAAAAGCCACTGATACTGTCGAAAAAGGCATATATAACTGTTAGAACAGAGATGAATGTTGTGATTGAAACTACTTATCATTAGCTTATATACCAGAAATGTTTTGAAATCCAGGTGGTTACTGACAGATTATCGAGAATATGAAGCCTGGCTCATATATCAATTTCCCGTCTTCATGTGAAAAAATTGTGATATCCAGCGCAAACAAGGATGTAAGGAATGACATGGGCAGCTGATGTTGATATTAGCATGATTTTGGGGAGTGAGAGCAGTTTTTTCTGGAAATATCCTTACAAATACTATAGTAATAATGGTGAAAACCGTGAGGGTTTTCCCTTGATTTCGTGCTGACACGGCTTCGGAGAGGTTGGCTTCATTTTGCTCAAGGCCAAGAACAGAATTGACCTAATTTACGATTAAGATGTAAGATTAATATTGATGAAAAGATACAAAGATACATACCGATTCTTGGATTCTTTGAGCTAGTTTATCCATTTCTAGAACATTGTTGATTGTGAGATTAGGGCCTTTCCATCGCTCCGTTTTCTTGCGGCGTGGAAGGCCACTCCCTTCGGATACTTCATCGGCATCAGTTGGCATTTCAAGAAGCTTTTCCCATACTCGCTTCTGCTGTTCAAGCAAGTATTTAAGAATGTTGAGTTCATCACGTATATCCTTTACTTCAAGAAGAAGATCAGTGGCTTTGCCGATGGATCTGTAATCTTCCCCTTGATCAACTGGCTTTGCGCTTGCTTCTTTTGAGATGTTGCGATAGCGGCCTTGCTTGTTGAATTTATCGTCTATCTTCTTCTTGAATATCATGAACAATTCCATTTCTCCATCTATCTACTCGAAGTCAGCCTACAGTGGTTAACATGTAAGGAGCTGGAATTAGTTGTACCGCTTTATTGATAGAATTCGAAAAGATTTGGCGAATCGATAGCTTGCCTAATTTGCCCGTAGATTTACCCGTAGATTTATCGAAAAGCTCAACACAATAGCTTGTGATATACTTGCATAATTCATCGACAGAAGATGGTGGTGGTTGGCCCTTGTTTTTGCCTTTTGCTTCTCTTAGAGAATCAAAAACTCCTTCGAGGACAGGGTCTTCTTGATCATCAAGGCGACTGGTAGAGCTGGTGATGATGGTCTCTTTTGCTAAATATTAGATTCCAGACTAATATCAATGATTTAGAACATACTTTCATCGATAACCCATAGCCAAAGTTGATCTACTCTTATAATATCCCAACTGTCATCGACCTCTGGGTTGGATCCAGCGTACCGTGTAACTACCTGGCTCGAATCACGGCGAGAGGTATCTGATAGTGAATGATAATAGAATTGGTCTAAGGTTCGTGAACTGTGCAATATCCTCCGGTTATCATTGCTGGCACTCCTGTCGTTATCTTTATTGTCATTCCTATCGTTAATTCCATAGGCTTTGAGCAAATCTTTATTTTTTTCAGCTGGTGTCCGCTCTGACCCACCAACTGTTGCACTCTTGGAACAAGTCGAAAATGTCAGATAGGGCATCTTATAGTGTAAGTCAGCCAACAAAACTATTGAAATGGGGATTATGATATACGTATAGAGCAGTCCTCCAATATCCTTCACTCTTGTTGTTCTTTGGATGAGACTCTGAGGTTTTCTGAGGATCGTCTCTAGCATATTTTGGGTCTTGCTTTCCTGCTTCCTTATCCGATGACACTTTTTCTTTCTAAAGAATGCAAATGTCAACGCATGATCCGTTACGATTTCAGAGATGTAGACTCTACATACCACACATGTCGCACGCATGTAGTTTAGCTCGGGCTTACTGCCGGGTAGCTCGTGCCAACTATGGTCCATGAATTCGTGCAGTGGTTGAAATTCTCCCTTCGTTTTCTCCTTATCCATGTATACCCTCCTTGACAGATCCTGTGATGAACCGTTATTTCTCGTTAACAGATGCGAATATGTTCAAATTCTTACCATCATCCATTCCATCTGGTCATTTTTCTTAGCGTTCTTAGCTTCAAAACAAAGTCACACAAATACTCACATGGTTTGCTGGGAGATGCACCCATCTTAATTGAAGATCTTTCTCTGAATATAACTCTTGTGTTGCAACCTCAGAATTTGAGCCAATATTCTTGAGTTTTTGCCTTGCTTCTTCCATAATCATCGTTGGTCCGCTTCCACTCAACTCATCCGGAGATTTATCTGTTTCAGATGCCTTGGGCTTTCCATAAATGATGTCCCAGACTGCACGGGTTCTGCGAAGGAAGTCAACGCGTTTGCTTTTTTCGCTGCGATAAAAATCCACAATGGTCCCTTCGAAATCTCGAAGCGATTTCTCTAGATTAGTATCCAGTTGGGGATGTTCATATGGTTCATCGGGCTCTGACCAGCCTTGTACAAGAGGAGGGTCTTTTAGTATGTCGATTGTGAGGGAATAATCCTTCTCCTTGTCTTTTCTCTCCTCGTCTCTTCTCTTCTCCTTCTGCTTTTCGGCTAAGTCCAAGGCTCGCTTGCGGTCTATAGCTATCTCTTCCCTCGATCCACTAACCAAGAGCCACCAAACAATTACATGGTCCCCACCATATGCCGCCCACTCAAGTGCTGTCCAATCTGTCCAGTCTATCTGACCGGAACCGGCGATATCTTTGGAATTCATTTCTTCCAGTGTCTTACGAGCAGCTTCATGTCTTCCCCCACGACATGCGTCCCAGACAAGATCTATTCTCCTCTTAAACTCTGTGAGTTCCTCCTTCCGCAAACCAGTCCAATCCATGTTTTCGCGAAGAAAAGTCACATTTTCTTTTTTCTCTATGCTAGCTATTCGCATGAGCTCGTGTTTCCGATTCGATAAATCCATCTTCGTTGAAAGTCTTCGTACGATATTTTTGTAATTTTGCACCATATTAGAGTTGAAAATCCCAGAATTCAAAATCGCCATTTGCAATGCTGTCTGCCCAGAATCGTTTCGAATATCGACTTTTGCATTTTTTGCAAGCAAAAGTTCCACTATATTATCATATCCTCCAAAACTTGCCTTATGTAACGCTATAAACCCATTGTTATTTTGAAGATCAACTTTTGCATTTTTTGCAAGCAAAAGTTCCACTATATTATTTCTTCCTTTCAAACTTGCGTTATGTAATGCTGTATCCTCATCGGTATTTTGAAGATCAACTTGTGCATTTTTTGCAAGCAAAAGTTCCACTATATTATTATATCCTTAATAACTTGCCTTATATAACGCTGTATCCCCATCGGTATTTTGAAGATCAACTTGTGCATTTTTTGCAAGCAATAATTGAACCATCTCAAGTTGGCCCGATCTGGCTGCGAGGTGAAGTGGTGTGTGTTTGTATCCGTCTTGAGAATTTACGCTCGCGGGATATTTTGAAACAATGGCGCGTGTCGCATCCAACAATCCGCTCGACACTGAGATAGACAACGCCGTTCTTCCCCAACTGTCAGCCTTCAAGGGATCAGCACCTTGCTTCAAGATCCTTATTACTTCGGGTTGGTCTTCATTTTCTGCTGCATCTAGCAAGGCTTGATTAAGTTCTGATTGATAGTTTGGTTTGTTTTCGGAACTGGATTCCTCCCTAGCTTCTGAATCTTCCCGAGAGTCCGACAGACCAGAATTCCGTCCATCCCCATAAGCTTCGGAGCGCGTCTTCTCGTTATTCTCTTCAGGTGTATCTCCATCCCCAACAAGAACCGGCTGTAGATCAGTGGTCTTGGCCTCGTGTGCGATCGGGGCGGCAGTCGAATGATCCGCCATGCTTAACAGTAACAAAGCCTCTCTCGGAGACTGTAAATCCACAGAAAAAACCCTCAGTTTTCTGAAGAGTTCTAAACGTGCCACCACTGTTGCTCCCTCGGGCAAGATCTCGGTGGTGAGAGAAGGTGGGGATGGCCTCCTTTTGAGCCTCACATAAATCGTGTAACGCCATCTTATTCCTCCAGATTGTGTGAGTTCCTTCTCATATCTGTAGCACTGCAGCCAAGGCTGGGCAAATGATGGGTATACCAGGGGTAGCCCGAGGTATTTCTAATCGGGTAAGTGCCCTGTTATATCTTATGGGATAGGGTGGTAATGATGATGATGATGGCAATAATTATTGACGTATAGGAGAACTTGCTAGGCTTTAACCCCCCGATGAGTAATACAAACGGGTTACAACGACGGATATTTATATAAAAAGAATAACTTTTTATAGGCTTTAAAATATGCTACTTAGATATACATTATACATACGATTTATTACAGATAAAGCATAGAAATCAGCCATAAATAGATCTGATACAATTCTTGTTTCCTGTACAACACTTTTTCTTTTAATCAAGAAAACGTAGATACTTTAATCATATCAACCGTATATAAAAATGCAACTGATTATCAAAAGCCAATTTTGGTAAAGTTTGTAGTATAGCAATGTTTAACAAGGTAAAGCGAAGGGAACATGGCTTGATGGGATGCCATTCAATGCCTGTAGAGATGCTCTTTTTTAGAAGCAGTTGCAAAAGGAGAAGTATTGCGTGAGAGTGAGAGTGAGAGTGAGGAACTCCTCAAACAGGGGGGGGCAATAGGGTAGGGTAAATACCCTAATAGGCTAAATCTCGCAGGTCCGGGTAGGTGCGCATGCCTGACGGCAGCAAAGCTTAGACTTCTTCAACTTCCATCAAATCAGAACTATCATACCCTCTCCTTTCGTCCCGATCGTCAAGAGCTGAAAAGCCACACACAATGAACACATCATACCCACGCTCCTTGATTGATTCAATCAAATCAAACATCCATAAAATTCGCAAACTCGCAAGCCTTACAGTATTCAATCTCACGCCGCCTAAGGGTGCATTGAATCTTGCCAGCAATTGAGCAAAATTCTCTGTGCAGCTGGTCAAGGTGGCGCCGGCAACACCGAGTCACTACTCGAGTAGGGCCACTTCATTTCCATTTCTCCAATACTGGTCATCATCTGTGAGACGAGTTACAGATTGCCAAGGACATAGTAACATGATGTTTTGGTTGGAGGTGGAAGGTGTGTAGATACCGAATGTAGTAGAGATAACCTCAACACGTGGGGATGCGCTAGTCTATAAGTAAGGCTAGTATTACACTAGCTTAGGCTAGCACGTGTTTTCAGTAATTTGTTAAAGATGAAGATGATATCTTTGAAATCGGTCACTTGACCTATTTCCGAGTCGAAGAGAAAGACCGATACCACAGCTAAGGGGATGAATGGAATGAATGAATGAAAGATAGAAGAGCTAGATAAAACAGAGTGTGTCATGATCTCTATTCTGTGATTGTCCCTGTATCTTTGATCTATTCCAACCTAGACAAACCCCTATAATACATCATCATACATCAATCGTCGATTCAAACCTCTAAGCCCAGAGCGAGGTATCTCCAATGCGTTCGTCCCGCCCTTCTCCCTACCCCTTACAAGACAAAATTGGCCAGCTTTCCCCTCCCCACAACCACCACCCTCTTAGCCTTAACGCCTACCTGGCCCTGTTCCCCCCCGAACCTAATCTTCCCCTCCTCCGACTCCAGTACCCTCTCCACAACCCACTTTTTCAATTCATCCCCTTGAATTCCCTCCTCGGGAATCGGTATATCAATTGCAAACCTCAGCTTCCCATTAACCTGCACTGCACACTTTTGAGTCGACGGGACCAACAAATCAATCGTGCCATCTGGTTCTGGGAATGGAGAATCGAAGATCGATTCTTTTCCCGCTTGAGACATTTGCGCATGTGAAAGGTGCCAACATTCTTCCGAGAAAGCAGGGGTAATGGGGGCCATCATTTGGATTAATACTTTAATGGCAGATTTTTCGATGATGCCTATGTTTGATTCTACCCATTTCAGGTTTTCGAGATGACTGTCACCACCAGCGTTTAGTTCTTTCAAGACTTCGCGGGCTGTTTCATTCTCTTGTGCGGTTTCGATGATGAGATTGGTAAGACTCATCAAATCAGAGACTATTGTATTGAGTGAATGAGTTTTGCTGTAAGCTTCCGTGACACTTATGATGGTTTGCTGCACAGATCGCCAGAGTTTAATGTCTTTTTGGATAGATCTAATGGTGAGGTCCAAAGGTGTAACCGAGTCTGGTTTCAAATCTGGTAACCCTCGTAGAATGATTTTGCTTTTCTCTAAAACATCTACTGCGGAGAAGAGGTATTCTCTTGGCGATAAATTGTCGTTTTTTATCGTTGGGGGTACATCTGTACTCGCAGAACTGATATGTTCGTGAAGACGTTTTAACCACCGTGTGATTCCAGTTATTTTTTGTTCGTCCCATTCAAGGACCTCAGTGACAGGTGCTTGGAAAAGCATATGTGCTCTTGTTGCATCAGCACCATATTTGTTCATGCACGTTGCTGGATCGACACCGTTGTATTTTGATTTCGACATCTTTTCAAAACTGATGTTAGCTACTTCCCCGGACGCGGTAACAATCGGCTTTGATGGTATGCTAAAGTCAACCTCATCAGGTTTCAAAAATCGTCCATTGGTAGGATCCAGATACGTCTTTCCATGAACCATGCCCTGACTTAGAAGCTTCTTGAATGGCTCGCCAAGAATGTTCGAGTTCGACCCTTTAGGCCAGAGTGAAATTGTCGAGAGAAATTTTGATATGAAACGAGCGTACAGTAAATGCAAAATGGCGTGTTCAACTCCACCAATGTACACATCAACAGGGAGAATTGCATTTGCTGCTTGCGGAGAGAACGGTGCCGTTAAGTTCTTGGGGTCAGCAAACCTCATAAAGTACCAGCTAGAATCAACGAAGGTATCCATGGTATCAGTATCTCGTCTAGCATCCCCGCCACATTTTGGACAAGATACGTTAACCCAGTCATGGGCACCATCAAGAGGATTTCCAGCTTTACCTTTCAACCAGTGACCCTCAACGGAAGGAAGCTCAACTGGAAGTTGATCTCTGGGAACAGGGACTGGACCACAACTGCCACAATGAATTATTGGAATAGGAGTACCCCAATATCTTTGTCGACTGACAAGCCAATCTCTGAGACGCCATGTCTCAGCAGCTGATCCAAGACCTTGACTTTGAAGCAGCTTTATGATACCTTTCGTGGCTTGAGCTGTCGTTTGTCCAGAAAATAATCCATTTTGTGATGTAAGACGCCCAGGATGAACAAAAGGTTGATCTGTGGGAGCAGCTTTGGAAGCACCCCCCACTGGAGCAACAACATGTCTGGGTGGAGTTTCATGGTTATTGTGCTTCCAGAATGCATGATCTCGAGCATCATGCCCGGGCACTCCCATAACTGCCCCGTCACCATAATCACCTAGAACATACGGTGCAACATAAATGGGTAAAGAATCCTTGGAGGAATCAGGTGAAGATTTTTGGGATGATAATGGATTCATGGCACGAATAGTAGGGAGAAGGTAGCCAACCTTTGAATCAGATGGTAGGTCTGGTATTGTGTCCAAGAAACATTGCAATTTTTCATCTTCTTTTGCAAGATCTAGAACAATAGGATGTGTCGCTGCAAGAGCAATATACTGAACTCCAAATATAGTATCTGGTCGAGTTGTGAAAACCTCAACCGACTTGCGAGCACTTTGTTCATCGACTGATACGGAGAATTGAATACGAGCTCCCTGTGATTTTCCCAACCAATTCTTTTGCATCGCTAGAACTCTTTCTGGCCACATACCTCCCTTAGCCAAGTGATCTATGTCTTGAAGTAATTGCTCTCGGAATGCAGATATCCGGAGAAACCACTGTTTTAGTTGTCTCTTCTCAACTTTGGCTCCGGATCGCCATGAACAACCATTTGCATCAACTTGTTCATTTGCAAGAACAGTCTTGTCCACAGGGTCATAATTCACCAAAGATTCTGCTTGGTATGCTAGGCCATGTTCATGAAGAAGAAGAAATATGTCTTGGGTATGTTTGTAAAAATTGGGATCGCAAGTTGTAATTTCCTAATTGCTATTAGCTACCTATTCATAATTACTTTTGTAGACATGCCCTATCCCAATTCCAGCGTCCATTCCAAGTGACTAGCTGGTTCTTCATCTTTTGTATATTTTGTTTTGTCCAGACTGCGGGACCTATTCCACGTTCAATTGCTGCATTTTCGGCGGGCAGGCCAAAAGCATCCCAACCTATGGGATGGACAACGTTATAGCCTTTCATTGTATGGAATCGAGCCAGAACATCGGAAATCGTGTATGCTCGAAAGTGTCCCAAATGAAGATCTCCCGATGGGTATGGGAACATAGGTAATATGTACATCTTCTGGCGATTATCGTGTTCGTCATCCTTCTCCAAGACCTCTCGCTTTTCTGTAGACCCCCATTTTGCCCGCCATTTTTGATCCAAAGATGGCAGATCTAAGCTTTGTTGAGAGCCGTGAGTAGAAGAAGCATATCGAGGAAAGAAAACAGGCTTCACTTGGAAGCCGATGGAGGGGTAATTGCGACTGCCATAAAACAGAGATCGAATTAATCTCTCTCGAGGTAATGCACATCTGCGAAGAGAGAACTGCATGATTTCCGAGGCATTATGGACTCATGACATGAAGCATTCCTCCAAAGTATGCAGACCAGTCCTTGCAGCTGAATACACTTGAGTATCGCCAGTGAACCTCTTGAGTGAAGGTTGTGATGGTAAGGTTATCAAAAACAAGCTTACCCGCAAAATCGGAAACCTAGCCTTACCCGAACTTCGAAATTTGAGCACGGACCCGATTGCTGCATACTTTCGGTACTTCCACCAGTTCCATCCAACTTCAGGAGAGCATCAATGCACCAAAACCAAAACCAACACCAGCCAACCAACCAACCAATCAACCATACAAAGACAACAACTACTCGACTGGATCTTCTTCTGTGCCTCGAAATAGATGGAGATAAACTTCTCATTGTTCATTTCTCTGTATAGCTAGCTGCGTACAACTTATTGATTGCACTTCTCCTCTCTATCTTCTTCACTCTTCACTCTTGACTCTCTCTGCTCTCTGCTCTCTGCTCTCTTGTTTCTTCTTCGATTCAAGTACATATTTGGACTTGAACATTCACTTCACCTCATTCACTTCTCCCCCTTTATTTGCCATCTCAACGAGTATATTGTGACTCTACAAGCTACATGATCCGATATGATTCAAGCATTGCGATAAAACAGATCAATAAACACCTGCCATTGATTCTTCCCCTCGAACCTTCAAAGCATGCGATGCCGGCATTGAACGACTTTCACGAAAGATTATAATGCCACCAAACTATCAAAACTTGCAGCCTCATGCGCGCGATTCTTTGGAATTAGCTAGTTTGGCATCGAGTTCTCCAGATGGAAGATCATCAACAGATTCAATCTCCTCAAAGTCAGGAATATCATCCTCACGAAAGTTATCCCTTGAAGAAGACGATCCTTTAGATGAGCGAAATCCAGCTGCGAATGGTCGACCTGGGAGACATGACAGAACCTATTCTGTCTCTTCCGCTTTCGACTTCTCTTCCAACCTTTTTCCTCTATCTTCAACAGCGGGGGGCTATGCGCCGATCGGAGCCCCTATATCCACGTCGAATGGCCAAACGGCTTTAGAAGGGGGTTCGTTGGAGAAGCATAAGACTTTAACATATTTGAACGGTTTATCGTTGATTGTTGGCTTGATAATAGGATCCGGAATTTTCTCCTCGCCGAGTCAGGTCAATGCAAACGCGGGATCACCGGGCGCATCTCTGGTGATATGGGCAATAGCAGGAATATTAGCATGGACAGGCGCATCCAGTTATGCAGAGCTAGGGGGAGCGATACCGTTAAATGGCGGTGCACAAATATATCTCTCCAAGATTTTTGGAGAGATTTTTGGGTTCTTGTTTACCTGGTGTGCGGTCATGGTTCTAAAGCCTGGATCTACCGCCATTGTATCAATAATAATGGGAGAGTATTTGGTACGGGCATTCATTGGAGCAGAGGCTGAGAATGTCAACGTTTGGATTAATAAGAGCGTGGCACTGGTTGGATTGTTTTTGATCACTTTTTTGAATTGTATATCTACAAGGTTAGGCACAAGGATGGGGGATATGTTTATGTTTATGAAGTTTATTGCATTGCTTGGAGTTACGGTCATCGGTATTGTAGTAGCCCTTACTGGTTTCTCTACCTCGGGCAAGGCAAATGAGGATTGGAAGAATCACGGATGGTTTGATGGAACTAGTACTAGCGCTTCATCGTGGGCCGTTGCATTATATGCTGGATTATGGGCCTTTGATGGCTGGGATAATGTGAGTCTTTCAATCCCTTTTCCTGAAATATCTTTACTGACACCAATAGACGAATTATGTTGTGGGGGAATTCCGGAATCCCACTCGGGACTTGCCAAGAGTTATTCATACAGCGATGCCATTGGTCATTCTCTCCTATATTCTCGCTAATGTCGCGTATTTCTTCGTCCTACCTCTAGAAGCTATCAACTCTTCAAATACAGTTGCGGTCATATTTGGGAACAAGGTATTTGGTCCTATTGGATCATTGATACTTGCTCTTATCGTCAGTGCAAGCTGTTTTGGAGCTCTTAATGCGACCGCCTTTACTAGCGGGCGACTAGTCTACGCAGCTAGCAAAGAAGGTTACTTGCCAGCCATGTTTGGCAGGATTGGGCTTAGAAACCAAGCGGATCCATCCACCAACACCCTCCGAACTCGAAATTGGGCATCAAAGAAACTAGCCAAACTATTCGGTGATGAAGACACCGGCCTCTTCTTCACACCTATTAACGCGATGATCCTCAACGCTCTGTTGACAGCAGTATATGTCGCCGTTGGTGAATTCGGCACTCTAGTCACTTTCTACGGAGTTGCCGGCTATACATTTTACTTTTTTACAGTCTTAGGACTCATTGTCCTTCGCGTTCGCGAACCTAACCTCGAACGTCCATACAAGACTTGGATTACCACTCCTATAATCTTCTGCTGCGTAAGTCTATTTCTACTCAGCAGAGCAGTTTTTGCGGAGCCGCTCCAAACAGTCATTGTCATTGCTTTCGTACTCGCTGGCGTACCAATATACTACTGGCGTATCCGTGGACGAGACAAGGCTTCTAAGAGGGAGAGGAGTACTAGTGGGGGTGGAAGTAGTTGGAGGTTTTGGGAGAGGGGATCTTCATGATGGAATTGAATGGAATGGAATGGATAAACAGGATATGAAACCACGATCATGCTTCAACTTGAGATTGGCGGTCAGGATGAATGGATGCACGATTAAATGATAGATACACAACTATGAAAGACAAAAGAAATAAATGAGCAAAAAACTATTAATGCCAATACTTAATTGCGCAACCAAATTTATATTCCCATCCGAAGTATCGTGAATGCATAAAATAGTACGCAATATCTCCTATATATCATGTCACTACTCAACCGATCAACGAACCGAACTTGTATCGTCACGATTTCATCCCATACAATCTTTTTATATCATCTCATCTCAATTCTCTCCTTAATCTACTCCTAAATCGCCAGATAATATATAAATCTAATGAAATGAGGCTCACCCACCAAGACGCTCTCTCTTATAATAAATAAGATTGAATCATTGCTCTATTTTCTTCTTCGAACAATACTCGAGTACATCTACTCGAGTATGTTATAGACAGCTGTTGAGCAGTCTAATTCATCCCATCCCGTCTACTCTCTACACATCGGTCTAGAGTAGAGTCGATAGGTAAACTGTACATAGATATTCTACTCGGGTATAGTATCACCAAATGTACTCGTAAAACGCGCAAGCATCACCATCAATACTCGTATTTACCATCTAACTCTCAAAACGCAAGTATTTCTTCGAAAATACATTTCCAGTATCTGCATGCGTGGGATTATGATACTCGAGTCGATCTGTCATTTCGGAGAGTATACTCGAGTGTTTTCATACGTATTAGATGGGTATTTTCATAAATAAATCGACAGGTAAATAAATAAAGCAAATGATGGGGTTTATAAGAGATATAGATAGATATATATCGTCATATATCATGCTTCTATCAACTTAACATTCTTTCTATAATAACGAGAGCTGTGATACTACTGTCTATACGAGTATGGTAGAAATATATGAATGAAGATGAAAAACCGAGGTCGTCGGATGAATGAATATAGATACTCGTGGAGATGTAGATACGAGGCCTCGCCCAGGGCTAGTACGCGAGAATATGGATATTTGTATCGATTTTACTTATAATTGAGGTCAATAACATGTATTAACATAGGATAGATAGGCAGGTCTGGGTTTTCATGATGATTGAGATGGTATGTTGTTTTGTACGGTCTCGATTTATGTGATATGTGGTATGTGGTATGTGTTATATGTGATATAGCCTACGAGTATAATGAAGAGGATTGACCTTACTGTATTGCAGAGATGCTACTAAGATCTACTACGAATACTAGTGATATATTCAGGACATGATCATTCTCATTCCGCGCTTTATACCTTGAAGGAAGAAAGACAAGATTGTGATTTCGAGTTCAAGAGAAGTGCTTCTCCCCTCTTCTCCCCTTTTCACCCCCCCAGCCCTCCATCTTCTACCTCCACCCCATCAACACATCATGAGCGAAACGAAACCAAACGAAACCAAACGAAAACAATCTCCAGCCCCAAAAAACACGCGATTTGATTTCTTTCATCCCCTTTACTAGGCTATCGGTGCTATGTTTACGTCCATGTTATATCTACTTACTGAATACCACACTCACTCCCATTATGATAAACGAAATACTTGGTAGAGATTTTAGAATTACCACACCATAAAATCCAATATCAATTTGTAACTTCGCATGAAAAAAATAATCATTTGCATCTACACAATCTAGAAGCTAGAAACTAGAAGCTAGAAATGAGAAATGAGAACTTACTGTATACGAAGTCATAAGCCTCAAATACAACGGGGTCTGTACATTGATCCACCCCATACCCCCCCTTCCCCCTTCTACATATTAGATTCTCCACCCCAACTACTCAACCCACCCAGCCTCAATCAGCCTAAGTTAAACCCGCATGAACTAACAAGGCGCAATAATAATAGTACCAAAAGTGCACTTCAATTCATACCCCAAATAAACCTAATTGAGCCCGCACTAAACTTGATAAAAAGGACGAGGCGTACATCACATATATTAAACACACCATCCCCCAGTCCAAGATCCACAGGACCGCAGCGAGCTTCTGAAATCCATCCCCCAGTCCAAGATCCACAGGACCGCAGCGAGCTTCTGAAATCCACCCAGCACAATAAACATCAAGCCTACCTACGAGTAACCCCCTAACCCCAGGATCCCAACCTCAACCCCAACCTCAATCCATTCCCATCCATTCACCCACAATTGTATTGCATGATGATATCATCTACTCATAATCCTAAGCAATGACAAAATCACCGAGGTATTTTCCCCGATCCCTCATCACTCAATGATATTATACCCAATATTGAACAAAAAGAAATAAGCCCAATTAATTAAAACCTCACCTCATCCTCACGCTCATGCTCATTTCCAAACCCCCATCTCCCCCGACTCTCTCCCCAGTGCCCCCACATCGAATATCCGAATCTCACCTCACCATGATGAAAGAAATATGGAGAGACCAGCAAGGGAGCTAGCACGGGACCCATGTCATGCACACCATATTATGAGCCTTGAGATGATGTAAGGAAACCAAAATAAAGAGTTGCAATGAAGCGTCGAAAGTCAAAAGTCAAAGTCGAAAGCTGAAACTCAAGTCAGAAGTAAAACAAATACAGCAAATCAATCTGCGAAAATATTGAAAGCATGAATCTGCAGAAATTATCTGTCTGCCCTCATGAAATCCATCAATCCATCCGCTCACCCATTCATCCGTAACCCCCACGCTAATCACCCTGTAAAATCTAATCAGCAAAAGCCCCTTCGCAATATGACCCGAATCTACCCATCTTAGGATCCACCATCTTCAAACTTCAAAGGTGCCGTGCATACGTGCAGGATCTGCAGATATAGTACCCGTATACACTAACTAGATTCTGCAAAGAAGCTTCGGCCTTGCCCGTCCGTCGTCCGTTCGCTAAATACCGGATGTATGTGATATTTCGGGGGCTTGTTTGCAGAAACTTGAAAGTAATCACTAATATGCATACTAGTAAACACAGGTAGCAGAAAATGCGGAAGGGGGTTGCTTGTAGATAGTGATCACTAATAGCTAATATTTTGACTACCTGGTAAACACTGAATAACCTTACTTCGAGATACGATTAAATATGGAATATTACTTACTCCATAGCTAGTTAAGCAGGTAAAGAAGTAGGTAGCTAAGTTATCTGATGAACGCCATAGAAGTGCAATCAAATACGCACTAGCGCACTTAGACATCCACATTCAAACTTTTGACATCTCGCACCAATATCACCATCAATCATATAATCCAGCCCGTCAGACGACTCTCAGCCAACATCCAGAAACAAAAATACGTTGGTACAAGTCCGGTAATACAAATCTCGAATACGCCTGGCAAAGAGAAACACAATAAGTCTCATCTGCCTCGGCCGTATATAATCTTCCGCGAGATCAACAACACGTCGTCCCAAATTGCAAGAAATCATCCAAAAGAAGAAATACTCTCCGATCTCGTACTGCAGAATGGCGCCATAACTCTGCCGCATGCGGAAAATCCAGGATTTATGATTTCCTTTGACTTGAAAGTTGACATACTGTTCGTTACTGATTTAACAGTACCCTTACAAACCCACTACTGTGCGCCTACAACAGACGAAGATTAGCCATGATGATAGCAATGACCATACATATTCTTCCTGTACCGATGTGGCACGGCGGGGCCGCGTGACGGCGGGGGTGGAGCGGATGGGCTGAAATATCATGTGCTTAGTCCTTATATGCTAATGCTCGCAGGGTCTTATTTGTGGAAACGAGCAAGGTTGAAAATACATGCCAGGTAGATGTATGTATACTCAATCATTTATGGCAGGTATCAAATCCGAAATTCAATCCTGGTAGAGAATATGACATCGCATAGAATAATCTATTTGTCATATAGGCCGACGGGCAAGGTAATCTCCAAAACTGCATGACGTAAAGATATAGCTACGCTGCAAAGAACGTCTAATGGGTACAAGTGAAGAACTCGATGTTTGATTGTCCTTCTATTGAGGAAACAATGGTGTGAATAGAAAAAAAAACCTTCATTTCACGTTTTTCGATCCTTCAAAATCCCTGAAAATCACAGGGCAAACTGTGTGTTTTCGTGAACAATTTTAACGTATTTTCGCGTTCTCGTAGGTGTAACTGCAGGATCGAGGTTTTAATTGAGGCTTGAGGCCTCCCTAGGGACGGGACGGGACGATCGTGTTATACAAATAACACTGTTGTGATATGTTAAATGCATAACTTTAATGTTGAAACCCAGAAACCACGAGGGAAAGTTGTTTCGTTGGGTTGGATAGCGTATGTCCTTTCCGTTTGTATTGTGGGTGAGAATGCGACCAAAAATTTGTATAGTGGGGGTACATAAATTATGGTTGTATTTACACCAGGGGTTCTTGGCGGGGGGTTCATCCTTCATAGTTGAGCATGGGATGATCGAAGATTATCGAAAATTCAGGTGGAGTTACGATTCGCAGATTGAAGGATCTGGTGGAGCTTCGACTTCTCCCATAAATCCCATTGTATATGTCGATCCGGTTGTAGCCGACAAAGAATCGGTCCTTTCTTCTTCAATCATCTACTTCGTGATCTCCGGGCCCTGTCTGGCCAAGTCCTCCAGCGGCAGCTTTCAACGCTTTCTCTTTTGCCTTCCTCTTAACTTTCTTCTCCCTATTCTTCCGGGCTCTCTTTTCTCTTTCTGCCTCCTCTTTGCTTTCTTTCTCTTTAGCAATTGCCTCTTCTTGAGCCTTATCTTTTCTTCTCCTTTCTCTCAGTATGATCCTCGTCTTTTTGCCTGGTTTCCTCTTCTTTCCCCCATTGGAACTATTGCTGACTCCGAGTCCATTGTTTCCCACCATCTTCTGTCCGCCAATACCAACCCTTAAGATTCTGACTCTCCATGGAACTTCCCATCCCCAGTATCTTTTCACTCTGCCTTGTGAAACATCCTCGCCACTAATCGCCGCAATGGCGTATTCTTCCTTCTTTTGTCCCTCAATTGGGCCCGTGAAATAATAACTCTTCTTTCTCTCCTTGACAATAAAAACTCCTTTATCAGCTACCTCACCCTTGAGGACTATCTTGCCTTCTTTGTCGTTCGAGAAAAGTCGAAAATCAAACTCCTCCTCTTGGTCTTGATTGCTATCCGACTGTGGTAAATACGGCGCATCGTTTTCGAGCTCAGGCATCAGGACACTTTCTGTAGCATATGACTGAGGGGAAATAGCCCCATATAATGAAGCAAGCTGCTCGTGAAATCGAGCAGATGCATCAGGGTCAATTGCAGAAGATGGCTCGGGAGACGATGATGAGGATCGATTGTATAGATCTGAACGGCGCACCCTGTCAAGCAAATGTTAGTAGATATATAATGTAGCAATAACTCTCGTGGAAGAGAAATGAGCTTACCGCTTCGCGTCTGGAAGATCGAACATGATTATTGCTACATATGTCGTTGTTGTGAAGTGAAAATTTAGAAGTTAGAAGATAGAAGATAGAGGTTAGTACTCGAGTAGTGGTTCTGTGTTAAGGCTAAAGGTAATTATCGAGATATTTTTGTGAGGCTTGCAGAGAGTCTGTACGGGGACCAAGAATGACCAATGACGCAAACGGGCTGGCTCAAGCCGATGTATCACAATTGAAGTACCAACAGTACTCGAGTACTCAATAATCGATTCAATATTGAAGCCAATGTTTCTGCTTGTCTTTTTACTACTCAATATGGAATCATTGAGGGTATCAAATCTGATGGCAATATATCTTTATAAAAGTACATCCATTGTCCCATATCAGATCGTCCTTCCATCCATCCATTCATCCAATTCATCCCATATATCCATCCCTACTATGAAGAACCATCAAGAAGAAACGGGAACCGAGAAGGAAGAAGGAAGACAAGAGACAAAAGAAACTTAAACGCTGCTATCCTTTTCTACGCCATCGCTTGCTATATATATTCCCTGTGCTGCTGAGGGCCCAGCTCACAATGGGAATTATGATATTGTATCCCATTTCATCCCAATCCATCCTTTCATTTCCTTCCATCCCAAAAGAGAGCACGCATAGATGAGAAAATGGGAGCTAGATCTTTAGGATGCTGACTCGAGTGCAGAATTATATAAAATAAACATTCGATACGGCGCTAAGGTGCAAGGAAACGACATTTGTGTAGTGTATCATAGTGTGGTGTACTTGTAGCGCAGGGCGAGAATGTCTTTCTTGAAAGGTCTTAGAGTCATGAAGTTCTAAAACATAAGCCTGATGAGCGAGTGCTTGTTTCAATGCTGAACTCTCGCTATGCTATAAACTGTGAAGGTTTGACAAAACTATGCGGCGCTCCAAGTGTAATGCTGCTGGCTGGGTTGTGGATGTTGCGGTGGTGGTTGAGAGTGGCTTTCCCCTTTCGTATAATGCTGATCCCCAGAGTAGTCATAATGAGAGCTATTAACCGCTGGCAATACCGTCCCATATGTAGATGCGCTATCTTGAGCTGTGGTCCATGGTTGCATAGACATAGATGTGGAGAAGTATTCTCTTGGCTGTGCAGCCTCACTGGTGGAACTGTATGGGGCCGGTGCGGGAAACCGCGCAGTAAAATCAGAAGAAAAGGATGAGTTCAACTCGGGAGGTGCTTGATGACGGGGTGATTTTGCGGGCCGTGGGTTACTGTCTATGAATCGAATTGGCGCCCCACTGGGCGAAGTTGTATTCTGATACGTGTAGGATCGTACTGGAGGTGCAGATGCTGTCATTGTAGAAGCCGAGGAGTGGGTTTGAGGATTTTCAGAACTGGCATGATTCCCATGGAGATAATTATCCATTGACAACGAAGGCGGGGGTCCTTGATAGTTGGGAGTTGATGGTGCTGGGGTATGCTCTGATGAATGCGGCGCAGCAAACCATGATGGCAAAGTTCTAATTTAATCATGTCAGTTTACGATCAGGTGCGAGTAACAAAGTTGGAATTAACGTTGAATTCCTTTGACTTCCCATCAAGATTTGTATTGAAAGAGATGACAGAGAGGAAAAACTTACTGTTGTCTCATCAAATGTGGGGATACAGGAAGATTGCCTGCATCGAAGTTGAATGGTGACCGAGGCAATTCAAGTGTCTGAGGTTTCGAATATTTTGGTTTCATGGCGGCACCACCAGTTGTGCTGCTACTTGTGATTTGCATTTCTGGTGCCTGACCTCGAGAAGCTGACGAGCCGACAAGTGCAATTTCCTTCCTTGCCTGAAAGTTCCTTGGACTTCGGCCTCTGACTACAATCGGTGCTGTAGCTGTCTCACAAACATTGATCTTCGTATTGTTCCCCAAGGTTCCTACAACATTCAAATGCAAGGTAAAATGTTGTTGAAGTTCTCGTCTTCGGCCATTGTTCGCGGTTGCGATCCTGAACTGAAGTCTTCTGTAAGCTATTGGGTACACGGCGAACTCATTGTTAGTATCAGGAGCTCCGTCTTCGAATGGAAGGAGTGGGATAGGTGAGGGCTCCTGTTCCTGGCCAGGAGTTACTTCGGGTGAATTTGGTGGAGGAGTCTTCCACGGAATCACAATCAGTTTGACAGAATGGCCATCAACTGATTCTGTTGCACTGATGGTTACTTCCAAGGATAGAATTGGAATGCGTTCTCCGCGTTCTGTGATCACCGATAAGGCGCCTCGGGGTGTGGTGACAGATCCGGAAATTTGGAATAGGTTCCTCCGGTAACATGTCAACTCCGGCTGGACAACCACTCCCTCGCCTGTGGGGGTTGTCATCTCCGACAAAAAGAACATTCCATGAATTTGCGCTGAGAGATCTAATTGTTGAATTCTTCCATGGTGGTCTACGATAGTATGCTTTGGTGGTCGTTTGCTGAAAGAGAGTAGTCTATGGTCTTGACTAATATTTGGTTTTGTATGCTCTGATAAGTCTTCTCGGAAATCCTGAACTACTTCGCCATATGGCGAATCATCCGTAGGATGAAATGGTCTTTTGAGAGAAGGATAGCTTTGATGAGAATGTAGTGGCGGTGTTGAAGCACTCAAGACCCCATTCCCATCCCTGAGAGGAGGTCTTGCATTGATTGAAGGGATATCCATTGATCGGTACCCTCCCTTTTGCCTTGCGTGATATGGCAATGCCAGAGGACCGGAAGGAAAATTTGACTCGAAAGCTGTTTGTTGAGAAGAAGCATGAGGTGATTGGAGAGCGTAGCCTTGCCAAATTGAATGATCTGACTCTCCTTGCTTTATGGCTGCCATCGTTGTTGTCTGTGTTAAGGACATTGAAGCATATTCTTATTTTGAAGGGACTTTCGACTATTGGTTGATTAACGATTGAATATTGAGAGTTAGATATTTATCCACAAGAAAGATTCTTCATGGAGTGTTTAGCATGATGTATTATAGGATGAAGAGGAGGATGAAGACCGGAGCAAAAGCACGAGCTTATGCCAGCTTCGGAAACTAAGCTCCTATTCGTGAATCTGGACATGGTCTATCAAAGGAGCTAAAGAACGAGACTTAGATGCGTGCGGGATGCAAGCAAGCCTCATGATGGGTCCAACGTCCTTCCGAACTCTGTCAGGCAGGCAGGTGAATAACTGCTTTGGCCCCATTTGTGTTCCGTCCCCCTAATCAAAAGGGTAATGAATATAAGTACCCCATGGCATATACTTTCTCGAACGAGTAGGAGTGGCTGGCGCGTGATCTGCATTAGTGATAGTGTATGAGAATCAGGACTGGATTGATCCTATTGTATACTTCCATCCCTCAGTGCCTAAAATCGGAAATCATGGCGAATTGGGGATCTTCAGAGGGAATATCGAAAAAAGACGTTGAAAGGCAAGGATAAATCTGTAAACGATGTATAGTTCAAGGGAGGGGGGAGGGGCGTATACCGCCTCACGGTCATCACTCAAAAGAGGAACGAATTCGCTGACAGGCATATCAAAAGGAGTATAGCTCCTATGGGGTGAGAATGGCCTTGACCAACGGGCGCCCCTGACCTGTCAATAAATCCGGCCGGCAACCATCCCACAAGCACTTGCGATCGAAAATGTATCCCAGGCCCCCAAGCGCCCCAAGTACCTACATATTGCGGGATACCATTTCGTCTTATATTGTGGTTTGCTGAACATCTTTCCTCCAATTGTATTCAGTCTACTTCCGGTATATAACGCAGTATTATGCCTTGTCAGGTCTTATTCAGCACCAGCCAGTATGGCCTGTCTTCAGGGGCCCTTGGCATGAACCCTGATCTCCTGACGAATAATAGATATGTCTGTCAGCCATGGTGGAGATAGGAATATGGCCCAAAAGAGTTGTCGTTCGGTTAGTACGTTTGAAAATGATCCTGGGGTGTTCTGAATAATTTTCAAGGTTTGAACGTGTTGCTCGTGCTTTCTGTAAGGTTTCGCTTGCAGCAGCGGCGGATGTGAATACGAACCCGGCGATAAAGTCTGACAGTGCGAAGTGCTGAATGTATTCCTATATATCCAGGAAAATAGCCTGAACGATGTATACTTCTTACCTATTCTCATCTGATATCAAAGAAATGATTTGTCTATTTGTCGCATATCTTACCGGATGATCGAGTACAATGATGCTAGATAGAAGATACGTGCAACCATAGAGTTGATTTGGTCTGGATAATTTCTAATCCCCTTTTAGACAAGCTTTTCGAGATATATCTCTCACCCATCGACTAAATGCATGATGGCATGTCCAAACAATGCTTAACATGTTTTCAACCTTCAATCTAAGCCACAAGCGGGTTCGAGGAAAAGGACATCTAATTAGCATATGGTCCTGAGCGAGGTTCGTCAAGGAAATTAGATAGATTGGAAGGTACATATCGTATATCTTGACATCTAATTCCTCAACTCCTTATGGATGTTTCCAACCACTTATAGAGATATATTATGATCCAAAGCCTCAGACGTTACATGAGAGTCCTGGTGGTCTAAACTGAGAAGAGAAAGGAAAATTATGTACTTGGCGTTTATCCTTGTCTCTCTTCTGCGATAGACGCTCAAATCAAGGACCGTTTAATGGCCAAGATAGAACTAGACATGGCGCCTTCAGCTGTAGTTGATACTTTAAATTAAGCATTCGATCATCGCTTCCGGCCGGAAATTTAAGTTGAAAAAGTGTGATGAAACACGGTTTTAGATCTTTTTTTCAAAGAAAAAAGAAAAGCTTCAATGTCTGGATCAACTCAACTAGTAAGGTTAAGTAGCCTTGCTCACCAGCCTTATCCCACGATGCAACACAAAGAAGGCTCCGTCCCGTAGCTTGCCATCTAAATAGAATAGTTTGGACGTTGTAACCCACAGAAACCCCATCATACATACTGTCAAATCCAACATTGCACCGCTCACTCCTCCAAATGCAAATGCAATGCTTCATTGTGATGCTGTGGAAGCCTTCTGGAACCTGGAGAAAACGTGTGCTTGCTATTCATGATTGGGTTCTTTCGATGCTTCTCTTGTAGTACAGTAGATCATCACGTGTCTATTTAGCCTGCTTTGCTGTTGCATTTTCATTGATTGCATTGGAAATATTGGTATGTTTTCTGCCCTGATATCGTCTCTCCCCTGTCTGATTCCTGCCATCCCATCCCATCCCATCTCATCTCGTTGAGGGGTGGCACGGAGGGATTGCTCCCCCGAACCTTAGACAAAAGTAACAAGAACTTTCAGGTTCTCGTTCGAGGATGACATCGAGACAGATCCAAATGTCTCAGCTCAGACTACCCAGATATCCTCAATGCCGAATCATGAAATGCTTGGCCCAAAAGCTCCGGGACAGAAGGACCGATGTATATGGTTTTACCTGCAGATTTGAGTCAAAGGTGTGACAACGAGGCAGCCAATCTGTCAGTTACGAGGAGCGCGTGGAAGTACAACCGATCGAATGACAGTACCGTGGGCCGTGGCAGACTGTGGCCGACCAGGGCTGCTTGCTAAAAGCGTGCATGCAAACGTGGATTTCTGAGTCGCAAGGGATCTCGAGTAAGATGATACCACGTGCAATCTCGTTCTTTCCAGAAGTTTTCATGCGCGGGAAAGGACATGTTCCCAGGTTCAGACAGAAAAAGGCACAGTACATCGCTCTCGGCTCGATCCCTTACACCTTGGAAGATATCCTGCATCGCATTCTACTTTGGGATTTTAGGGTTCGAATTAGTTTGCTGATGTTCATTCCCGACTCCATCGGCATTCGACTAAAATAAAGCAGGAGTCTTGTGATTTGCTCACTATAATCCAAAAATGCGGATGACTGCATCTGGCACGCATGTCTATCACATTTTCTTCACAAAGCATCCACCCATATGTAACCCGGACTGTCTCTGATGAAGGGGTCGCGCCCGAGATAGCCGTTCGGTGCGGGATCTACCGCCAAATTCCAAATCATTGGGAGCGTGGTAATTTCGTGAAAATGAAGGTTTATCACAGATTCTATAAGAATGGACGATAGGAATAACGGAAGCATGTATCCGTTTCCTATTTGACCTGTTTCAATTCAATATAGCCATGTCTGATTTCCTTTCCCATCTGCCACGTCCTGACCTGATTTTCCAGGCGGCAATTGAAGCAGCACCTCTTCTTCCCTCCCATCTCCCCAGCAAGCCATTTTCGTATCGACAACTATACACATTACCGACCTGCACACCCCAACATATTTCTGGTGCTTCCCATGGCCCAGCAATATTTACGCGCGCCTCCGCACGCACCCCCCTTTCCGAAGTCGTAGAGGAAGGAATCCTTCGAGCGCTTCCAAGGTTTTTTGTCTCGATATCTAGCCCATCTGCATGTATTGTACACTGAGATCTTGCAAAGTTGCAACCATCACCCATCAATCGAGCATCGTTGGAGCCTAATGTTTTCTCGTCGTCCCTGTGGGTTCCAACGGATCAAGTTATCTTGCTTCCGACCGAGTTCAGGTCATTTCAAGGGGTTCTTTGCAAAGCACAGCTGGAGTTGAGGTGCAGATGCTGAGTAGGTACTTGCTAATTAACCAATCTTCATCCCAACACAGCTCTCCGCAAATCTTACTTTACACCCTCGTTACCTACAAATCAGATTGTCGTTTTCGTGCAACCAAAAAGTGTTTATCAGTCAGCTCATCAACTTCCATTCACCCATCTCCCCATACCTGCTTTGCCCCGCATTTTGCCCCTAGCCTTTTGCTGCCAGCTGTACAGATAAGAATACCATGTTCGCTTCGCCAAGCTACAGTTACTGGATTGGACTATTGAATGCATACTGCAACACAGCCTCAATCGTGACCTGCTATCACGACTCTTTTAAGCCACCTTTCAGCTGAACACTGACTCAGATGTTTACAAAAGCTTGTCACTGGGATTTTGGTATATACATCGGACGGTATTCGTTGATGGATGAATTCGATCAAACGATGAAGTGAAAATGTGATTCTCATGGTCTCCCGATGTAACCGAGCATATTGATGGCGCAAGTACAAGCGAACTAGATGATCATATTATTGATGGTACTCGAGTAGATTTCTAAGATGAGAGTGGGTACAGCTGGAGTCCTCAGGTAAAAATGACAATATCGGCCTGCATCGACAACCTATGAAGTTCGAATTTGCCAACAAGAAAATCCGGTTTTGCACATACAATGTAATATTTGAGCCGGGCTATAGTATGGTATTGTACTCGAGTACTTGAATATCATATTGTAATCAGATTAAGATCAGCGAATTCCTCCATCCCGCTGGATGTGGAACTCGCGACGGCAAAGCGGTGACCTCAATCCTGTCGATCGTAGCATGGGGCTAGAACCAGGGGAATTAGAAATTTCTTTTCGCCATTTTAGCAAAAACAAATTAACCTGCAGGGTTATTTGATCCACGCCTCGATAATCGCCCGATTTATAACGACTGAGGAGGGGGTTTCGTGTTGATGGCGACCGGGCTCGGGCAAGAGATTGCGCAGAGCATAACAAATATCGTCGCCAAATTATTTCTTTCTCACTCTGAATTTGTGCGTTAAGCTCAAAGACTACCATGCAGGCCCTTGGATCGATGATCAGAACTGTTTTATGTGGTAAACTTAGAAAATAACTTCTGAACAATATCTGTTTCTTCACAAGGTTGCAACTTCAATGGGCTCTAAGTAACCCGTCCCACTCAGGGGTAAGCTATTCATCTGCGACGCCTCGAGAGATGTGATATTAGCATCGAGGAGTCACGCAATATCTTGACTATCTTCCAGGCGATCATGGAGGGAATTCTGCGTCAGCTTTATCATTACTAAAATCAATAATGCGTATCAAATGGACATGGAGCCGTCAGTGACAAAAGATATAGAAAGAGGCAGTATCCTCACTTCTCCCATGTGCTACTCCGCTGGGAACTCACATTCTCTCTCAATCAAAGGTGTACGCAAGCAAAGTTTGTCTCCACTATGTGCTAGATCGTTCATTTCCGCTGCAGGCAACACATCCTAGCGAGTTCACTTGCACAATACATATGCGAAAAGGGAGCCCCCGCTTCGCAGAGGCCAAATTAAGGTGACGCCCGATAGCACATACCCATGCGGAGATCCGGATTTGTTTCAAGAACCTGTGATATTAAAATGGAGGACTAATTGAGCCGGTGAACCATCCTTAATCGACGTTTTCCTCGACAGGAAGTACGAATTTAACACATAACCAGACCATGTTTCACTCTAAACAGAAGGAGGATCTTTTACAACACCTGGGGCATACCGGATGGGAGATGGCATAAAATAGCACAAGCCCATCAATTCTCGGATTTATCTGCCCATCTCTATGGTTTCATTGGTATAGATGATGCTCTCCGTGAAGCAAAACTTTCAATAGCTCATTGGCGTATACGCCCAAATCAAATGCTCACCATTCCATCTCATACATAACTGAAGTCTCAGAAATTGAATGCAACTCCTAATTGAAGAGTAGTACAGATAAACATCTGAGATTTAGTATCTGGCATCTGGAATCTGGCATTTGGCATTTGGCATTTGGCCCACCAGCCTCTGGCATTTGACATCCACTCGTTTCATACCACCAGACGAAAGTCGTCAGGCTATTTACAGATATGAAATAAAAAGCCGTCTGGGTGAAGATAAAGAGCTAGAGAAACATTAGAAGAAAACTGTGAGGTCCCAAAATGAAACAAAATATGATCTCAGACTAGATATCTTTTCAAAACAAGAGTCACCGGCTTGGGCAACACTTGCCAGCTTCTATGAATTGGCTGATGGAAGGGCTAAACAAGACACTCCATAGTCATCAATCTTCATTTCATGCAAGCGTGAAACAAGATGTGAAGAAAGCCCAGCACAACCATTCAAAAGCTTTCTTAATGACTATACCCGTGGGATATAGTGCTGAAAGAATTTTCATTCTATGGGTTGGCGACTGACGCTACCATCAAATCAAAGCAGAGAGACGCAATAACTTTTACCACAGAAAATGCATTTATCAGGAAACCCATCCTTGGCACCCACGAACATCAACGAAAGAAAAGCTGGCAAGCAGACATGAGCAATCACGCCAGCGCCACATTGTTCAAAAGAGTGTAAGAAGCAAAAGTCAATAGAAACCCGACTCCTAAACTTCAACTGCGATGCACAAACATCGAAGACAACCACCACATTCTTCAGAAACACATCCCGGAGCGTATACAAATCGGACGGATCCCTATCTTTCACGCCCGCGACACATCCTCCAGTGCCCGTATCGTCGCCTTGGATCATATTCCTTGGACCAATTGGAAATCGTACGACACCTATGACGACCGCTAAATATGGAGCGCTCGCATTGCATGGTACCGAGCAGGCAGATCGCTCTTGGTTAAACACTGCAGGTGGATTGTAGGGTGCTGCGAGGGCGGACGCAGTGGAATCTAGGAGGGAGACAAAATTCATACCGGGGTCGATAAAGAGTTGTACTCGGGGGCTGCAGTTGGGAATAGAGAGAGGGGGCCAGTGTTGTGGATTCCATTTCCGGCGTTGGCTGTCGAGGTAGAGGAAATTTTGTGATGCAAGGGTGGAGAATTCTAGGTGGGGGTTAGCAGAGGTTTAGAATGGTATATGAGTAGGGATTGATGGAGCAAACAGTGTTGTGGTCCTGGGAGAGCTCCTGGTAAGTATCCTGTTTCGATTGGAACGTATTGAATTGGAGCTACGCCCCACGGGCCATAAGATGCGATTGGAGGCAGGCCACAGGCCACTTAAAGCTGGATATCCATTTTCATGGCCAATACGATCTGATGGCTGCTCAAGGCGAGACTGATGATCGGGGNGGGGTGAGATGTTGTTTGTACATGGTTGTGAAGATAAGATCATGAAGAGCTGTGTTCAATCAGTTGTGAAGAAATAACTATGGCATTTTAACCTACGCTGAGCCTCTGCATTGTCATTATCGAAAGTGATACAATTGAATGCTGCAGTACTAAAGCGAATATCAAAGAAAAGGTGTTTTTAATGATAGGAGCTACTTACATAAAAGGATATGCAAGTCCCAACACACCACTCGTAGTTCCATCCCCAAAACATATAGCTGTATCAACGGTTGGAATTTGAGTATTGACACTGCAAAATAAGCAAATGAACTATGGGGACGACCAGATAACTGACGTAATACCACCTAGATCTACGTCCACAAACCCATATTTCCCTTTATATTTTCACCACTTGGATATGTAGTGCTAAAGTGTACATTGCAATGGGCTTGAAGCCTGAACTGGGAAGATGAGCTGGATCGAAGAGACATGTGCCCTGTGATGTTGGGGCTCATGTACCAAAATTTAGACCTGTGAAGTTAAGCTTAATGATCCATGTGTCGCTACTCCCTATGTCGATGACTAGAGGGTATGTTTGTCCTTCTACTGTTAGATTTGTGTACCATAAATTTCCCTACAGGTGTCAGATTGGATACTTTCGATTGGAATAATCTGACCTTCTGCAGCGGATTGGCTGGAGCTCAACCTGAAATATCACACTTTCGACGAACGGGGCCAGTAGTCAATGTGAAGAAAGTATCAACACTGCCAGGATTGTTGGAAACTTGGAAGGCAGCTGGTCGGTAACATTGTCCAACTGCTCTGCATTGGGCAGAGAGGTGACGCATCAGAAAAATTGAAAAATTACAAGAAACAATTGAGTGTACATTTGGATTAATGATAGTGAAAAATGAATGGACAATTAAAGAAAGGAAAGGGATGGAGTGGAATCAGATCTGAGAAGAGACTTTTGGGGGACGCAACGGATCAGAATAAGAAACGAAACATACAACAAATTGGCTGGGCGAAAGTCTTTATCATTTTAAAGTAAACATGAGTTCAGGGGGTCATTGGAGGAATTCTCATGGCCAATTCGAAGTTGAAACACAATACAAACTTACCAAGTTGTGGTAGTGTGAGGTGTAAGATAGAAAGGGAATACGAAATTTTCTGGGACAACTTCTCATCCAAAATGATGGTGACCACTTGAGTAAAGAACTTCTTATAAAATATCTCATTATTGAATTTGGTAATTGGGAGTGGATGCAAAGATGTGCCGTCTCAATTAATTTCTGGCTTGCATGGAAATTTTGGAATGGGAATTCGGCTAATGCAAAAGGGGTACCCAATAGGAATTTGGATTAGTGAAACAATCCAAAGAACTTTTAGATCGCTTCTGGAATATCTTTGATGCTTACTAACAATGCTGAGATATACTAGTCAAGTATTGACTCCTTAGTATGGGGATAGAGACCAAAACAACGCAATTCCTGAATTCCTGCGACTCAAAAGTACCGATTGAGCAAGACAACAGCTCTAACCATACCTGTGCCTCTGACCACTACTTTGCAATCGTCTATGAGCATGTAATTTACTCCTCCATTTTCAGACTCGTATTGATCTGGCCAATCCCTCCATATTTCAATCTTATCTGGAGAGTGCGATGCCATTTTCACAACTCTCCTGGCTTGAGCTTCATCTCCTACTTCCATGAGGAGAATTTTGGATTTCAGAAGGGAATGAAAATGTAGCAATCGATGATAGAAGATATCCTGCGCCTCCACGAGAGGAAGATTCCCAAGATCATCATCAACTGAAGACATGGTATCTAGCTTCGACCCATTTGGGACCAGTGCAAGTTTTGGCTCCCAGTTTCTCACTGACCGTGTTGTTTCTTTGTTGAATCCGTCTTCTGATATGTATGGTGGATTAGATATGATTATATCGCAAACACCTCCACATTTTTCTAGAACCGTTTTCTCATCCCCAAGTACATCAGCAAATTCAAACCTGACACTTTGCTGTGCAGAACTTTTGAGGCCGTTGAAACGAACATTTTGATTCGCTAAATCAAGCGCTTTGCTGGAGATATCTAGACCAAGAATCGCAAGTTTAGCGTATACTTTAGTCAGAAGAGAATATAAAAGTAAGGAAATGCAACCAGTCCCTGAACAAAAATCTATAATTCTTAGTGAATCCTGCTGAGTTTCAGATTTTTCGTGGAAAAGAGCCTGTGCTTTGGCAAGGAATTGTGCCAGGTGTGTTGTGTATGCCTCTGTTTCTGGTCTTGTGATTGTTAGATATAAGCTGGATAAGAGTCATGCTTTCGAACTTGCCTTGGTATGAGCACTCCCGGCTTGCATTTGATTTCCAATTCCCCAAAAGGCTGGGTGCCAAGTATATATTGCAGAGGTTCTCCCTTGGCACGTCTCCGACAAAGTTTTAGTAGCCTGTTTGACTTCTGGCTAAGCGCCCGTTGACGGCCTGTCTTGTTATCAACATATTCGCGTAGCCATCGTAGCTCATTGATAGCAGAAGAGAGAGTCCGTGTTTCACGTAGAACTAATGGCAATAGAGGCGAAATGCTGTAAGCTCTGAGCAGGAGAGCATGAGAGAGTCGAGGCATGGGAACATGCGGATGAACCTCTCAACAGAAAAAGATGATGTATAAGTTTGCGACGAGACTTATCTTATCATTGGTATATCGCTTCAGTCTCCATGGCGTGCATGCCCGATGTGATGGATCTCCAATATTGAGCCTCTCACCTCGGAGAAGATCAGAGCCACACTCCACCTGGTGCTCCAAGCCACCTAATTTGATGTCCATCACGTGATTTACATTTGTCATCCCAGATAACTTTAACCGTGATCAACACCGGGCGGCAATAATTCCGACTTGCATCATTGGGTACTCGAGTACATTTCATAAAAGTGTACTTTGTAAACATGAAGAGCGAAACGAATACCAGGGAGCTACTCGTTATGTTTCGAAAAGAGCCAATCCACCGGTGATCCTTGAAAGGGGTATGTGTTGGTGGCGGCAAGAGATCCGGCTCTTCTCTCACACACCGTTATCTTCATTTCGGGGTTACATATACTCGAGTAGCCCTCGTTGTCTACTGTACTGTGTCTCTTTCCTTGCCGTTTTCATTGACCCGTTGCCTCTATTATTGAGGCCAATTATTGCGATAAGATAGTCCCATCTTGGAATTCCATAATGCCGCGTAGTATATCGGTGCAGGAGGTCTTGCAGCACAATCTTCCATCGGATTTGTGGATTGTGGTAGACAATACTGTTTATGATTTAACAGATTTTGCGCCTGAACATCCTGGAGGTGCTAGTAGTATGTCTTCTGTCTTGTTCATCCTCGCCCTCTAATCATCCATTCAGTAATTCTCAAATATGCCGGTCGCGATGCTTCAAAAGCGTACTCCGAAATCCACGCACCCTCTTTGATATCATCTTCACTTCCAGCCTCCAAAATCCTAGGGAAAATTGATCTCTCTTCCGTAACAGATGAATGGGCCAAAGTGCCACCTGAAGTTTCGAAAGCTCTTACGCCTGGTTCTAAGCCCTCTCTCGATAATTTAATAAACACGTACGATTTTGTATCTGCGGCGGAATCCTTTCTTACGCCCAAAGCCTGGGCATTCTATTCATCCGCAGCTACGGATGTTATAACAAAGGGCAAGAATACTTCGACATATGCGGATATTGGCCTGCGCCCTAGGGTACTCAGGAATGTTGAAAACGTTGATACAAGGACTACGATGCTTGGCCATGAATTGAATGCGCCAATATTTTGCTCACCAGCAGCGATCGCAAAAATGGCACATCCGCAAGGAGAACGGGAGCTGGCTCGCGGACTAAAATCTGCTGGCTTGGCAATGGCTGTCAGTATAAATGCGAGTTTCCCAATCGCGGAGATATTTGATGCTGTCTCTGAGAGTCATTCAGACCCTTCAGATGAGGGGAAAGAGCTTCCAATATTTTTTCAACTTTACGTTGATAAAGAAAGACATAAATCCGAGAAGCTTTTAAAAACTGTTGAGGCACTCGGTGTCAAGGCCATTTTCGTGACAGTCGATGCCCCCGTTGCTGGGAAGCGAGAAGCAGATGAAAGGGTAAAGGCAGATGAGAGCCTATCTACTCCAATGAGTGGGGCAAAAGCCAAAAATGATAAAAAAGGAGGCTCATTGGCAAGAACAATGGGCGCCTATATCGATGCTACACTTTCATGGTCAGATATTGCTTGGCTAAGAACATGTACAAAACTTCCTATCTTACTAAAGGGTATACAATCCTCATCGGACGCGAAGATGGCGCTTGCCCATGGAATAGATGGAATCTTGATCAGCAATCATGGCGGTAGAAGCCTGGACACAAGTCCAGCTTCAATACTGGTTCTGTTGGAGCTTCAGAAAAATGCACCAGAAGTTTTTGATGCAATGGAAGTTTTCATTGATGGTGGGATCATGAGAGGAACTGATATTTTTAAAGCGTTATGTTTAGGAGCAAAAGCTGTAGGAATTGGTCGAGGGTTTCTCTTTGCTCTCGGCTGGGGTCAGGAGGGCGTACAGAAATATGTTGAGAGTGAGTTTTCCCTCGAAATTACGTTGAGCTGGAAAGGCATACTAATAATACCCAGTCCTCAAAGACGAACTGGAGACAACAATGAGAATGATGGGTGTCACAGATATATCACAAGTTCACCCTGGCATGTTGAATACACGAGCAGTAGATCACTTGATTCCGGACGGAGAAGAGGACCATCCATATGCTAAATGGAGACCGAAAACAAGAGCAAGACTGTAAGACCAAAAGGTTTCTGGGCAGTGATGTTAATAGCCACGATCAAAGCTTTAAGTCTGTTTATATTTTAGATCAATACCCTTGAGTTCACCAGGTTCAAAACTCAAATATTCAGACAGTACTCCAAACTACTTTGGTAACTTTTTGAGAACCCAATCATTCTCGTCCTGGAAGTCCAGATAATATTTACTGCTCAACATCGTAATCCCTTTCGATTAAACAAGCCATATAGGATGCACGAGCGAGACATTCTCACCGTTCTTTGGCAGAATAATGTGCTGCCAAAGAGCGGTGAAGATGGAGTATGCTGAGGCTGGTAATCGTTTTCAACTCTGCACGCTTCTGATCAATCTCTACAAGTGATGAGATGAAATGTTCTGGCATACTCGGATCTTTTTGAATTCTTCGAGAAAGACAGCTTCATTTAGTCCAGCCAGATTTAGTAGTTCTACAATTGGCCCCCAGAGTTGTCGGAGAAAGTGGCAAATGCTATCGTCTTGTCGCGCCGCTCAACGTGAAGCAGCATCGTCGAGCCAATGTTTGGGAATCCGTGAACGATGAAGATGGCACCGAGTAATTTGTTGTGGAAGGGACCCAACTCTTACGACGACCCGGCTGAAAATCCTCCGTTTTATCAACATGAAATATTGATGCAGGATCGCTTCAAGGATGATGTATTTCTACCGACGAAAGTTGAATGGTACGAAAGAAAAGGCAGATCCTTTGAGGGCAACAATAGCGCACGATTTCGTTTTGCATGAAAAGAAATATTATTCAGAAGATCCACAAAGTTGTGCACTTTTATCTCCAATTGATGAGGCTAAGCATTGCCATTGGATAGAGCGTCTGGCTAAGAAAGGCGTACCAACGACGATATTGATCTTTTTGCTTTGCATCTTGGATTCAGACTCACGCGAGCGCCCAGGTGCAGCGGACATTGGGCTAAGTGGTTATTTGGATATATTGGGTTCGAAGGGCGGCAATCCAGATTCGCCTCATAATCATATATATTGGTAGAAATATGTTATGATCCGTGGATCGAACAGTTTCTCTTCGCACATTCACCGTTATATGAAAGTTCTTGGGGTGTGTTGTCCAAAAAAAAACTTCAGAGCCTATTGGGCCGAGATGATGTACGGAAGAATATGATCCTAGCATTTATTTAATGGTCCCCATATCGCACAGAGAAGAATGAGTTGTATTTGTTATTAGGCAGGGAAAGGGGGAATCTTCCCCTGATGTACTTGGAGCTGATTTGTTTTGTTATATCGTGAGGGTCGAGGAAGAGGTCATATGGTTATTGATATTAAAGCTTAGTATATAAACGGGAAGGAAAGTGAAGGAAGAAAGGAGAAAATGTAATGCAATTTATCAGCACGCAGAATCATTGGAGTTCTACTTTTGTTGGATGCTCTATCACAGATTTGAAGTATTAAAATTAAGTTATGATGTAGAATATTTCATTTGTTTTGAAAGCTGAGCATTTGCAAGCGTATGGCTCCTCTCGTGTGAATGTTTTGGTGTGTATTCTTTTCTTCTTAAAATTCTGCATCTCTCTCCATATCCCGAGTTTGCTCAGAAAGACGCTTAAAAACCCCCTGAGCCTCCTCCCTCTCACATGTCTGCATCCCTTCTGCGACTTTGACTTCGGCTTTGGGTGGTAGGGGCTCATCCATCACGTTTATGTGTTGGCCATTCGTCCTCTCGTACTCGCGACAATCGTAACACTTTCCCTTGAATTCTTCCCGGGTTCGTTTGGTTCGTCTACACGTGCCTTTGCTTTTGAGTGGGCACTCTTTCGTAGATTCTTTTACGTGTCGACATCTTGACCAGCTGCTAATAGTTTCGGTGCACATGGTGGTTGAAGGCTTGAATGACTGATGAGCTGGTTGAGTTGCTGGTGGATGAGCCGAAGGCGGAAGCCTCTGCAATGCTAGTTTGGTATTAGGATTCTGCTCTGCATATGAAAAGAACCTTCAGGGATACTCACTAGAAAGTGAGATATTTCTTTATTTGCGTTGAGATGTTTGCTTGATTTATCGAGTCCTGGAAAGTCGATGTCTTGGATGCAAAAAGAAAGTGGAAAGCTCAGGAAACGGTGAAGACTTTATGCACAATTCTAGGCAACACAAAGCCGAAAATATTCGATTCAAACACGCGCAAAATCATTACTCATAGGACGATTATGAATATGAACATTAAAATTTCTCCCTAACACTATGAATGAGTATCATATTTCATTCAGAAATCAACAGCGAGAGACGAATAAACAACTTACTTGCTATAAAAATGGCTACCATGAAAGGTTAATCGCAAGTACTGTATATTCGAGTCATACCTCAAGAACTAATCAACCAGTTATCAAATCTGGACCAAGCCAGCTTGACCATCTCTCCGTGTCAGATATTATGGCATCGATAATCTGCACCGAATGGCCAATATCCATCAAAACAATCTTAACAGATGTGATCATAGTCCTTGACAGGTGGCTCTCCCCTCGCAAACCGTGATACCAGCACCCTGATTCTCCTTTTCCGTCTTCGGCGGTTGGACCACTTCCCTTTTCGCCTCATCCTCATCATATATGTCATCTATCTGAGTAGTACTTGTCTCCGACTTGTCCTCAGAACCCTTGTTATTAGATGACATGACCGGTTTTCTCAAATCCTTAGTCCTACGCTTTGCACAATCGAGACAAATACCCTGGATGCACGTGTGTGTCTCTTCTATTCCTTTGCATTTCCCTCTTCTGGATTCGCGACATAATTGCTTGCTGGCACATACGTAATGCGCACAGATGATATATGCGGTGGTGAACTCGGTGCACATAGTGACTTACTTGCCTGTCTGAAGGTGATTTTTGAGAAAGACAAACGTTGTCTTATTTCATAGTTTGAGATAATGACCTGTGGAAGATATCAAGAACTCAAAATGAAAATATCTTGCGAGAAATTCGAGTTTTTATGACTATGGGGGTGTAATGGACTTTCGATACAAGAAACAGAATAGGGCTTTTACAAGCAATATCTAACAATACGGGTTTTAGAACGAAGATCATTACCCTTACCGTAGAATGCAGTCACCACACATGTTATCAATCTACTCGAGTGTTGACAACTATATCTAGCATTTAGCCGTAGAGTCACAGATATCTGACCCAAATTCCCTTTCCTACATCACTTCACCTCTATCTTCGACTCAGGCAACTAGCTGCATGCAATCATGTCACATACATTTCGCGCAGAATGTGAATAGCGTCATCTATTCACACCAACATCCAATATTAAGCGCGGAGCCGTACAATCAGAAAATCTCTTCTCAGTCTCCTTCACTGCATGCACCAATTCAACTTCAACTACAAGTCAAGCGACCAGCAGCCTTGAAATCTCACACCAAATCATCATTCATGAAACTACGAAAAAAAGGAGACAGTATTAACAGTGCTTGCTATTCACCCCCCGTGTAAGTCCAGAGCCAGTAAGAACTGCAATGAGACCTCGCTGATAACACCTCAATAAACCATGACATATTCCAGCACTCATGGTCCAAAAGCTATAGCAGGTACTTACTTGTCAGCTCCAGTGATTTTACACATTAAGGTACCACTGTAAAGATCACATCCTCACTGGAAAATATGAATGGCACCTACCAATCACAAAAATCAAGGCATCGGGCCATTTATATGCCTACCTATGAATAGGGTCAAACAACACAACAGCATACTATTCAGCCATGATAATGACTGACTAAAGCCTAAGAAACAAATATTCTAATTCTAAAAAGGTGAAGCGAGTAAAGGATGACTACATTTTCACAACTGGTATATATTATTTGAATTCTAATCTGAATAATAGAAGTATACTAACGAGATAAGCATGAGGTCCAGCATCTCCATTCAGCTCGATGACTGCCCCGCCATGCCATCCCATCAAAATCCGGGCCCAAAGTTCCCATCACCACTGTAACCATAGACAATTAGCATCAGAACCAACATCCAAGCAACGACAACAACAACAAGAAAAAGTCTCAAGAGAAAAAACTCACGTCCCCACAACCTGCAAATCCAAACTCCAAACGACCGTCCCCCCAATACAAAGCTCATCCGCATACCTCCTCTTCAACCCCCACGTCTCCTCATCATCAAACCCCATCCACTGCCTCCCACCCCCGTACACGATCTGTTTCACGCCGGTGGCCCCCGCCGCTGCAGCCGTGGCCGCCACCCACGTCGCTCGCAAGCCTTCCCTCTGCATCAAGACTTCAATCTCTCGCATGCTCAGGATGCCGGCCTCGGTACTGCAGGGCCCGGGTATGCTGGGCTCGCTGTATGGACAGCCGATCTCGTTGCAGCCTGGGTTCGAGAGCGTGCAGCCACGACCGTAGGCCGCGAGCCCGAGATTGAGTTTCGAGGGGTCGATGCCGGCGAACCACTGGGAGGTGGGGCGGGAGAGGATTAGTGCGTTTCTTGCATGGGGCATACTTTGGAGAGAGGAAACATGAGTGGAATGTGTTTCGCGAAGATGGCTTGTTGAATAGTCTTCGACAAAGGGACTGCAATATTCAATAGCTGATTAGACTTACGAGTGGCGAGATGGCAGATGTGATATCAGGGATAGCTGTTTGGGGACGCACGAAAGCGCCAAGGGCTGGATTGTTCGCTTCCCAAGGTCCGTGCAGGTCGTAAGACATGAAGTTAAAGAAATTCGTGTAGGGTTCTAGATTGATAGGGTCGAAGAATTGGAGCGAATAAATATCCGGTGGTCTGTTTTCACTCTCATTAGTATAGGCTCACCCTCACTTTAAATCCCCCCAAACACACGCACACAGAGACTCCCTCTCTCTTCTTTTATCCTCCAAAAAACATCAGGGGGAAAAAAGGAAAAATCACAAGACAACACTAATCCCCCAATTCCTCCCGGCATAATTTCGATTAAAACTATCCCTCATCTCTTTAACCAACTGCACGAAATTCTCCCGATCATCCACACTATTCGGAAACTCCCAATCCAAGTCCACACCCTGAAACCCAAACGCCGATAGCCACTCCGCCACACTCCCAATAAAGCTCGCTCTACTCCCCCGACTCGCGACCATCTGACTCCAGGTCCCCGACAAGACACTGGACCCACTCCCTCCAATCGCCATATACGTCGCCAACGTCGCCGACGCCATGTTGGTAAACGGGCGCATCAGAGGAACGTCGGTGGGATCGAAGGGGATGACTTGAAATGAGGTGGGAGAGATGGACATGAAGGCGAAGATGAGATGGGTGATATTTTGCGTATTGATAAGGGAGATGGGGAGAGCGTTGCAGGAACGTGTGGCGCTACTGACTTGCCAGTAGGCTGCTTTGCGCCCGCTGCTGGCGGTCACACTACCGGGGCCACAGGAGGGATAGTTGATGACGCCGCAGGCACCGAAGCCTCGTTGGCAGGGCGCGCTACCATGGATGGGATCGGCGTTGATGCAGTAGGCGGGTGTGACCTGTGATGATTGTTGGTTAGCGGGGAGGGTAAGATTAGCTGGGTACTTGAGTTGCAGCAAGTTCTCGGTGTACGGATTACAAGATCAGGGAACACGTACCCCGCAGTATCCGTTACCGCTACAACACATATTCAGAGGACATACTTGACTCCCCTGTGGAGCGTTTCTACCGCATTGTGTTACATCGCGGCGATTCGGAAAGTGGTCCAAAGCTGATATTTCCGTACAATGTGTAGACTCCAAGTCGCATTGCCCTAGCCTGTGAATAATGATTAGCATCACCTGATACAGGAAACCAAGTGAGATCAAAATAGCGTGGTAGGTCTGAATTGAGAGACAGGCAAGAAGAGGTCACGAAGAGGTATGTACTCACTGTAGAATGATTAGAATATCGACGTGATGTGCTATTAGTCAACTAGAACGCGGAATCTCAAGAACTTGCCGAATTGTAGCAACTGCCATCAGAACCCAGATCTCGTCGCAGACGTAGTGGGCAAGCATCACATATCCGAACCCAAAGCAAAGCAACCAAGAAGGCTGTCGAAAGAAGCGTCATATCAGAAATGAATACGTTCTCTCACTCATTTGGAAACGGCCAGAAAAGGGGGGAGGGATTATATCTTCATCCAGTTGAACTATTGTCTATAAAAGGAACGAGTGTTCCGTCCGACATGTATGTACCTGATAGCTGTTGGGTTCGCAATATTGTACAGGAGAGCGGGAATTAACCGATCCGCAATCATACCATTGCAAAAGCCTCGAGGAGACTTTGGAGGATCACACCTCTGCCCAGTATTTGAATTCACTAGTCATTCAATTGGGGATACTTTCTATAAATTAGGGAGTACTGCAACCTGCGGAGCCGAGACATTTCAACGCCTCTGCGTAACATCAAATCCCAAGAAGAAGGCATGAAAGAAGTTGACACATCGTAGATGGAAACATGTGAAATTTGTACAACCAATTGTAATCCGAGGTATCGATCGAAGGAACACCAATTCCCCACCTGCCAGGGGGTTTCGTCGTTTTAGTACCACGCTTTGCTGATATCCTACAACTTTCTACTCTTGACCAGTCCGGTCTTGATACCGGTCTTTTCACCACCGTAACCTCCTTTCTCCTCTCCACCCTTGTACACGGCCCGCATGCTACCCAGCTTCTTCTTCTTCTCCTCGTACTTCATCCTCTTCTTCACTCTGGGGTTTCTGACCTCCTTCTTCCTCTTTGGCGCCAAGCCCTTGTTCTTCTCGATAACATATCCGATGGCCCTCTTTCCATCTTCATCATTCTCTACCTCGACTACCCTCGCCAATTTTCCTGCTTTCTTTGCTTCCGCAATGGCTGCATATTTCGCGTCCTTTTCATCCTTGCGTTTCTTCGATGTTTGTGCTACCATATTATAATATTCGTCCTCATCATCTCGAACCTCATCAGCAACAGCTGCCTGATCGTCATCATCGCTGTCTCCACCAAGAGCGGCGCCACGTCCATATTCGTCCAATTTCTTTCCGCGCTTCTCGGCCTCGAGGTTGAGTCGTGCCTGGCGATCTCGAAGCCTTTCCCTGTAGGGTAGATCCTCGTCACCGCCGGCTCCCCTTCCAGCATCGGCTCTTCTGTTGGCTTTTTGTGCAATTTGAGAAGTGTAGAACATGAGTGATTTCTTTCTCTTGGCCTTCTCTTCCGCAGCTTTAGCATCCATAGATTCTTCTTCGCCAAAATCAGAGTCATCATCTGCCTCAACAACAACTCTAGATGCTTTCTTGGATTTCTTGGATCTTGAAACGAGATCATCAAGATCTGCCAAATCATCTTCTGCTTCCTGTATTTGCTTGCTGCGCCTGGCGGCGGCCCTCTCAGCTGCTGCTTCACGAGCTAATTCCTTTCTAGATTTCTTCGTTGGTTGCATTGTCTCTATCTCCTCTTCCGTCACTATTGTATCATCTAGATCCTCCATTGATTCGTCTTCCGAGTTGTCTTCCACCTCTGCAACTTCAATTGATTTGACCTTAGACCATAGCTCGCGACATTGCAATAGGCTATCCATAACAGCGTGATCTCTCAGCTCTAACGGATCTATAGTCTTCCCCTCTCCTTTACCGTCCTTTGCCGGTGATGTCAAAATCGCGAAGTACATGGTCAAGGCAGCTATGTAAGCTGCCAAGGTCCTGGCCTTCACAACTGGGATAGGCATCGCTTCAATTGCATCCTCCGACATCTCATCCACTTCTTTTTGTAGATCTTGAAAAACAGGCTGTAGACCTATAAATTCGTTTGCCAAAGATTCGAATTCAGGGTATCTCGTTTGCAGTATCCTCAACCTTTCTTCCGGGCCCATCCCTTCTGTGATCTCCACATCTTTTAGGACCTCCGTCACTACATCTCTCTCTTCATCATCTCCTCCCTCTCCTAACCATTCATTCTCATCAAACCCAAAATCTGCTTCTGACATCTTCTGCAGCTTCTTCTGTTGTAATCTTCTAGCTTCTGCTTCTTCCTCCAGGGCATCGGCTTCCGTCTCGATATTATCCGCATCGTAGTAATCGCGCTTCGAAGATCCCCATCCCTCGGCATCCTCATCTTCCTCTTCAGCCCCCTCATCATCAGATTGTTGCGTTTTGGATTTCTTGGATTTTGGAGCTTCAACCTCTTCTTCTTCCTCTGAGCTCTCCTCGGAGTACCCTAATATTTCCTCGTCCGATTGCTCAATTAATTCATCTGAAAAATCCGTGAGCCACTTTATCATTTAGACTTCCATGTAATCATACCATGATCTTTTAACTTCCTCTGGCGTTTGGCATGAGGTTCCTCGTCCAACATAACTTTATCTCTATTGATATGAAATTCATCCTCGGAGTCTGCAATATCTTCATATGTTGTAAAGGCCACTTTCCCTTTCGACTTGTCAAAATCCTGTGCGGAACCTTTGGCACTCTGGCCAGATGCCTTTCTCTTTTTGCCAGCCATTGTTGTAAATTGACTTGTATTATTGCGCAAATTGCGTGAAATCTTCTTCGTCTCTTGGTTGGAGCAATCGATATCGAAAAATAATTTTCTCATTATCTTAGCGTTGCGCTAATCCCTGCCGCCGGAGATAAGAGGACCGCATATCCACGTGACTGTCCCCCCCTTCGCTTCAGAGCTTATCACATTCTATACTCGTACTTGGGTCATGATGCAGTACGTTGCTAATTAATTAATACTTGAATTCTCCTATGATTTTTTGATTATTGATGATAACATTCGTCCAATATATTCTCCCAGAAATATATATGATGTAAAGCCTATATGCTCTCGATTTGTAGATCCAAAAATACCCTTTTCCCTTCTCGCGAAATCATGCAAAGTTTGACGTCTAAAATCCCATTCCATCTCCCAGTCCATCACCCCCAAATGCATCCAGTAAATCACCACCATGACCGCTTCCACCCATCATCATCAACTCCTCACTACTAGCGTCCAGATCCTGCAAGCTTTGACCCGGGCCTCGGTATGAGTCTGCAGATCCGAGACCTCCATCTCCCATCACAGTATCTCCCATGACTTCATTTAAAGCACCTAAACCATCGTTATGTGGCAGTAGTTGTTGCGGGATGGCCGACTGTGCCTCAACTCTTCTACATAATCTGATCACAGTTTCTGTATGAAAAGTATCAGTTTTATGAACTTTCGGCAGGTTCTCTGCTTCCATCTTTAAAGCTTCCTTTAAATTTAATCGACGCTGGAGCGGTTGTGACGAGTTACTATTGCCGCTCAAAAGGTCCATCCCGAGACTCGGGTCAAAGCTTGCAGGATCTGGGGCGCAGATCAACGAAGTAGCGACGTCAAGTACCACACTTCCGTTGCCTGCTTCGGTTTGTGTCTTTACCTCTTCAATTATACTATTCAACATCCGTTTCGCACCAAGCATTTTCATTCCGGTAAGAAATTGTCGATGTGTATAAGATGCCGGCATGATATGCATACCAGGGTTGCGACCCCACTGAAGGCCCCATTGAACGAGGATAGCAATCGTATGTTTTATACTAGCAGCCAGACCACCACCAGCTGTTGCCGTCCATACTTCTAACTCGTTATGCTTACTGCCACCTCTTCTTTCCCAGCCTAGGTTGGACTCCAGTGCTTTCGAGACTGGTTCGATGTCTTGACGTTGGGGTTCCGAGCGTTGCAGCCATCGAAGACTTTGCTCAAGATTTTTGCCTACGATCTTGAGGATTGAGTTGAGTAAGTATGACGCTTCCATATTGTTTGAAATAGACGGAGGATTTTTAATCAAGGCTGATAGGATCTGAAGGATATAAGTGGCCTGTGGACGTGCCTCCCACAAATGAGATGATAGCCATGTGATGCCTGGAACCAGGGAAGGGAGTAGAAATGGCTCAACCATAAATTCCAGGCCACCTTTCAAATTCTCTTCGGAAAGAGTTTCTGTGCTGAGTGCTAGAACAATATGGTGAAACAGAGTGGGTACCAAGAGGTAGAAGTCTTGTGGCGGACAAGAAGACATCAATTCATCACCAAGTCCACCCCCCTCTGGCTCAAATAGCCCTCTGATCCAACCATCCAAATGATTCTGATCTTGCTCTGACAGTGGTTCCAAAGCTCGACTCAAGTGGCCTTGAACAAGTAGCTTCGCTACGAATGACTCACCGGGGCTTTTTATACCCAAATCGACAGTTGAAAGGTTGTAACGGTGTGTAAATGATACAACGAGGAGTAATATGGATCCAAACTCTTCGTAAACAGGTTGATATTCTCCTTGGTCCTCATCATAACGCCAGTTATCAAGTAGTTCGCAAATGGGTTGCAGAAAGGATGTAGGCTTATTAAATAGAAGCATTATATCCAAAGATGATGGATTACGTGCTAGTTGACTGCACAAAGTCTTCAGGGTCATTGTCTCCTTATTGCTGCACATGTGTTTTATAACCTAGAATCGGTCAATTATGTTTACGGAGAAAAAATAAAGACGCATACCTCTGCAATTGCTTGACTGACTGCACCAGCATTTCCATCCATATTTTCCAGCTCGGAAATCAACCCCTCGGCTCGTTCTGAGTCAGACAAACATTGCTGAACAAGATCCTGCTTAGAATATCTTCCACCCGCGGGTAAACTTTGCATAGGTATATCGCCGAGTAGTGTTTCAATGCTAGATTCTGGAATCAAGCCATGCAAACAACAAGCGAAACAGAAGTCTTGTCGAACAGAATCAGAAAACATGTCGTTGTTACTGGACTCTGCAAATAGAGTAGAAAGTGTGGGGAAAGCATTAGTATCAACATGACTCAAAGCTTCAGTGATACAGAATTCTGATGTTAGAGGCGGGAAGAAAGACTCTGCGAGTGTTGAAACGAGTAAGGGGATCTTGTTAATCAAAAATGATCGTAGGATAGTTGTGGTTTGTTGCCCTTCATTTCGAAAGGTTGCATTGGCCAAGATATCAAACGATGCAAGTATGAGGTCTATGGTAGTCGATTGGACATCTCCCTTGGGCCTATTAGTAAAGATTATAAAGGGATAGCAAGTTTGGCTCACCTGATATCTATTGTGTAAATAGGCGAAAATTGCGCTATCGTCAATGAGGGGTCTACCAACAAGCTGCAATAGTCAGTACAGGTCAAGGTTCCCTCGTCAAAATTGTGGTTGTACTTACAAGAGAATTTAAATAGATATATAGACCAGCTCGAGAGTTCACCACTGGCAAATCGGCAATCACGATGCTGTCAATGTTCATCCCAATTGTGGAATCTAAGATATCATTAATCCGGGCATTGGCAGCTCGCTCCTTTTTGTCGATCGGTAGAATCGTGATCAGAGTCTGTGTTCGGAAAACATCTAATCGTTGCGCATTCTGTGGGGAACTCTGAATTAACAGAGGAACAAACCCAGCCATTGACTTCAAGAGATCGAGACCTGTTCCTGTTGATCATTGTTAGCATCTAGCTTATGACATTCCAAGAAGAGCATAGAGAGGAGTTACCTTTTGGGCAGCGACCCTTTTGTAGGACTTCTAGGACCTTCGCATTCCCGACCAGGGCAACCATTAGAGTCCCCAAAGCCATCCCAACCATCCCAATCTCCTCGACATGCGCCTCCATGTCCAATATTTCGTGCGCCCCCTGCCCCATACCCACAGAGACCATATCCATCCATTGAATAGATACCACCAGTAAATTGACGGCCTCTTGTGCATTCTTAGGCCTTACGCCGGTAGAGACTGCTTTCGCAAGCCGGTATAACATCATCTCTTCGGCAGAATATGAACTCTTCCACCTCTTATCCCCTTCCTTCACCCTTTTAGCCTTCTCCCTCCCCTTATTAGCCTCGTTTCGCATGTGCCCATCCTGCCTGTAATTCCAAAGGGAAGAATATCGTAGTAAAGCTCGAAGAATCCCGGCGCAATCAACTAAGCTCTCTGCTAACAATATTTGTATATAACGTAAAACTCGCGGATCGATGGTTATATCATTGTAGGTATCCGGCCGCAGGAATATTTCGCATATATAGGGAGAAGGTAGTGGATTTCTCGAGGATAGTATGCGAACGTAGTCTGTGAAAGGTTCGCAGTCAAGCCTTGCGGCGAGGCTCTTGTTGAACAACGTCTGCCAGGTTGCGATGGCAGCTTGTGCGGTCATCTTTTAAGTTATACAGTGGAATGTAGATCAATGAACCCCGCTACACCTGTCGCATACACAATTGAAATAGCTTGGAGGCCGTTGAAGAGATTAAAAATAATACCAAATAAAGTTAAGAATACAAGATGTTGAATGGGAAAGAAGGATGGATGTTTGTCAGTGAATCTAGAATGGATAGAGTGGAATGTGAATGTGAATGGATTGCCGATGACCTAAGTGCGCGTCTCCGCTTACATAAGGTGCGGGGACCAGTCAATGAGCCAGCCGCGCACCTTAGCCCTTCAGCCTCGTATTGCCTCGTTTTGGATCCAGCGTCCCAAGTTACCATTTTATATATAACCTCATATCCTCCATGTATAGAGTACTCCGACGTATATACACACAGATCCCCTTGATATCAATGGAATATGGCTGGACTTCAAAGCAATCTTTAACATTAATCTTCTTCTTACAATAAGCATAAGCATCACCAACCTAACCGACCGATCCTTTAATCATACATGCCATCGTTCTTATCTGTTGTACAGAACAATAGAGAATAGAGAATGACCTGCAACTCGCCCAACTACCTAATACAGTATCACAAACCTCAAGCTCTTACCTCAATCCTAGATATATTTATAACTCCTGTTTCCAGCGCCGTGCCATTTGAATTCACTTCAATAGTTCTGTAAGAACAGGGGCAAGGTCCCTACTTGTCCCCGGCTGTAAACCTTATCTCTCCATTCCTTGTAGGCTGTAGCTCTCAATCATCTAGATCACTCTCCCTCTTGATCCGTGGCGAGTTGTAATGCGGCGTGCGTGAACGTGGCTGCGGCAACAAACCTTCCGGGGTCCTGGGGCCAATCACCCAATCCTGCATGGCCATCCAATTGCTCCATGCCTCATCTGCATGGTGAAGTTCTACCTCTTGGACTGCCGGGGGAGGTATCATATAAGGCGTGGACTGTTCCGCAGCTGGCGAGTCGTCGTAGTACTTCTTTACATCGAGCCACTCCTTACTCTTGGATGCGAAAAGGTAATTGCGTCGCTCCATCTCGTGGATAGTACCTATGCCTTGAACCCAATCTGCTCCGAACCATGTCCCCAGAATCCGATGATCATCATGGCCAGTGACTATCAATCGTTTTATGTACGGGATTAAAGAAACCGGCTGCGGATAACCTGGGGGGTGATTCTGCTCTTGAAGGCGATCGGTGAGATTCGCCGCAGACCATGAGGCCGACGCTCGATTGACTGGGTATGGTTGTCTTTGGTACGGAAGCTGGATGTTTATGAATGCTGCCACGGCTTGAACGTAAAAATCATGTTGAGCTCTGTCGAGGAAGTACTCATGGCACTGTATGTAATGCCGATACCAGTTAAGAGTATCAAAGCCTGCTTCTTGCTCCTGGCCTTCATTTCCATTTCCACCGGGAGGATTACCGTAACCCTCAGGTCTTTGCTGGAATTGTTGAGGAGGAGGTCGAAGATTCGGGTTTGATGGCCCGGCTTGAGAGTGATACGCCATCACCTTTCTGTCATGAAAGACGACATGCATCAGCAAAACGCACCAAGAGTATGAGTATGGAATAGGTGCAACGAGAAGATGTATATACCAAAGGCCAAACACTCGGATCATAGATCGGTAGAAGATTTGTCGTATACAGATAACTTTGCTATCAATGGGATCAATGCGCAGATGAATGTGGCCGATGAGCTTGAGCAACGTTTCAAATCGCCGTACATATACAACAATCACTTGGCCGAACTATGTTATATTATTCTTTTCATGTGAGGTAATCCGTGAGGCCGAATCAATGGGGGTTATCGTCCGTATCGAAAAACTCATAGTATCTCAAGAGGACCGATTCCGGCGGGTGCGTACAGTAGAGTACTTATACTTTTGCATGGCGAGCAGGAGAAGAGGAAATATAGATTCGAGTACAAACGCATGGTTGCATCTAGACGTAATAAGTGGAGGGGGAGGTGTGAAGAGATGAAAGCTGCTTGGCCAATTGGCATTGACATCTGGAAATTATCTACAAGAGAAAAAGTAAAGGGGAAGAAAATGAGATGAAGATAGATACTTGTACATGTACAGTATTGCAGAATAGAAAATAGAAAATAGAGTAGAAAATAGAAAATGAAGGGGCTCGCGAAATTAGAAATATTAGGAAATTATAACGTTCCCTCGTTAGTCTTGCCAACATACGAGTATTCCATATACTTTCTTATTATTCTGCTTCGTTGAGTGATCCAAGATTAAGTTGAGGGGCAAGGTACACACCTAGATAGATAGATACATGATCGTACTCGAGTGCTCCAGAGCATACAGGATTGCCTCTTCTCGATAGATAGCATTGCGTACAGTAAGTAGTTCATCGGCCCGCATTGCTACATTCATGAGAACATCTACTAGTATGTATTTGTTACGTTGAAATGGATCGATCGACAAGGTGATGACGGTGACGGTGACGGTGACGGTGATGATTAACGATGATGACTCGAGTAGACTTGAAATGATTATTACAGTAGAGTATTACTTGTAGGATTCCGAATTAGACCTTCTTTCATCCCACCTTCATCTGAGACTTTTACCGAGTCTCACCCACAACCATCCACGGCACGGCACCGATAACTCCATTGTACTCGAGTACTTTGTGCTCCCATTGAGTATTAAGATACATCATCCTTTCTTCCTCTGTCTTCTACTCGAGTACTCTACACCTTATATCCCCTCCGTCATACCTTCTCATACCTTCTCATCCCATCTTATCTCATCTATCGATGAGTAAATACTGTGGTGCATGCCGGATGGAGTACAGCAACAACTTCCTACTTGAACACGAAGTACGAGTGATACCGACACTTTTTCATACTCCCCGAATGGAGACAATGAGGGGTCCTTGAATAATAGGTTAATCTTCAGGGACCAGACAAGTACTAAGCGGGCACCCCTTGAACAGTGCATTTTACCCCATGAGTTTGCTTGTGATTGGCCACTGGCCAAAGGAGAATCAAGGGAAGCTGCAGGCCTGCGAATCCACCAGCCAGCCTGCATCAAAGTTGACAAACAAGTCTCGAGAACCGTACAGTACTTGCAAGTTACTACTCGGTAGTTTCGCACTGCAGCCACTATTATCTCATCCCTTGCTCGTCTACGCCGAACACTAAAAACTCCTTTATGCCACTACTCGAGGATATGTGTAAGAGGTCGTTTCATTATCTAAATAATCAGGCTTCAGATTCTGGAAATCTGCCCAACACTACAGTTGTTTTCATCTGCATGCACCCGTGGCATTTCAGTCTACGTGACCCAATCATGATGATTAGTTCATTTTGGCATGGAGACGGCTGTGGTTTCGAAAAAGCACGCGCGAAGTACATTTGATCATTCATCGGTACCTTATACGAGCGGTCAGTCAGTTGAGCACACATGTTATATCGCGCGGATACCGCGAGGCTGATGAGATATTCGGCATCTCCTAGGAATTGTATACCATGAGAAAAAATTACCTTCCTGATTCCTGTGCGACAGAAGTGCGGCCCCACAGTATTGTTCACCGTTTTATGATAATGCATTCTTCTTATCTATCATTTTCTTTTGGCCCTATCTATGGAAAACTATACTCCAACACCAATGAGTCAGCAAGTGTCTGCCATAATAATACAATATGATTTGTTACTATTCGGGTGCTGCCCGAATAAAATATTTAACACGTTGCTTCTTCGGGCCGCTCCGGACAATGAATTAGTTCTTTGTTCTACTCGAGTAGTTCTGGGTTCTGGTTCTGGTTCTGGTTCTGGTTCTGGTTCTGGTTCTGGTTCTGGTTCTGGTTCT
>NGKF01000015.1:103108-162269 GCA_002162555.1 Monilinia aucupariae | reverse complement strand
GGTTCTGGTTCTGGTTCTGGTTCTGGTTCTGGTTCTGGTTCTGGTTCTGGTTCTGGTTCTAGTTCTAGTTCTAGTTCTAGAACTACCTTGCCCTGAATATAAATATGTGTCAATCCCAAAAAAAACAGTTTTAGGATCAGAAATGATGCTTTTTCAAGGTGCACGAGGTGGCTTCGTTGTATTCCGCCCGTCCTTCACAGCCCGTCAAATTTCAATTACACTTCTAGGTGCTGCAGCTTTAGCATCAAAGCGAAGATCTATACCTGTTTGATGAACTGCAGATTAATATTCCGATTCGGAATCTGGGGCCGTTCGAGAGTAGCGTCGTATGGCTGTAGATCGCAGATTAAGCAGTCTACCGATCGTCATCTGCTCCGTTCATTTTTGGGGGAGATCTCACAACACTTCAGCGTTGTACGGCGTGAGAATCCATCCTTAGTTGAACAACCTGATCGTTGTTTCATGCTCTCCGACTGACTGCATGAATCACATCGAAAGGCTCTGCTCCCTTGTTTCCTTACCGGGTTTCTACTCTTTCTTTCGTCTTCTCAGCCTCAGCCTTAAACATGCGCGTCATCAAGGTGGAAGCGATTCTTCTGGCTACAGTACATGTGCGGCCAGAAGGAAGAATCACTGATTGTCCTACCAGAGCACAAAGTCGCACGTTCTTCAGTACAAATCCGATCTATTCCAGTGTCCTGGTATTCGGTTACACTACTAGATTGGGTGGTGAGCCACATTTACCACGAGATCTGTGGGGCCGAGATCTGTAGGTTCGTACAAATAATTGCTTCTTTTTCTACTAGCCATTTACTAGGCTGTCGGTTTCATGTATCATCTTAATAAGTATCTGAGAGTCGCACGCATCAGATCACATCACATCGATCTTCGGAACTTCTCCGCACCTGCCTTTTATCGAACTTAATGCCCTGCTTCCCCGAAAGTCTAAAAGGAAGATTGGTCCCGTGACTGCTTCCGAGTGGAATCATGACTGAGATTTTCTACTTGAACCTTCCACAATAGGACTAAGCACCGCCAATAGGCGCTAAGCAAAATCATCGCGGGACTGGGAGGTCCAGTGATCGCGTGCCCAACTCCTTGATGCCTTGAGGGACTTTTCTTCAGCCCGGTCGCCGTCTCCGTAGACCCGAATGGAAAATACTCGGTCGGCAGTGTGCAAGTTCAAACTGCCTCATATCGTGTCTATACCATGATGCAACCTTCCGCACTGGGCACGCTGCCAGTTTTCTCCGCTCGTACAGACACAATGTCCCGTCATATAGCTGCGGCCACTCCGACGATCTTGTCGGGGCTCCTTTGTGATGTTATGGATATCCTTTCCGATAATTGTATCGTTAACGTTAGTTTTCTATATTTAATGAGGAGCAAGTTCAACATCAAATTATTTCTTTACATATTAGTGTCATCTCAGCATATGGTTCACGATAATCTAGAGCTGTGACTTGTTCAATATTTAGCCTGCATATTGGGAAATATGCAGTGTTAGGATTGGTCAAACGAGATTACTCAGGAGAACTATAACATCTCTTCCGATTGGCAAGAGGTGGAATCACAACAGATTCAATCTGAAGACATAAATTTCTGATATATTATCAAGACTCAAGAGATTGAGGACTTCAGGTTCATGTGGATCAAGTATCCCGGGAACTTGTAAAAGACTCTCCCCGACCTTTTTAATCTTTTGGTGATTTAGTGTATCACCAAGGAAGAGAACATTTTGATGTTCATCAAGATTCATTGAGACTTTAGATCTCATCGCATGGGATATGAGCATGGAACTTGCAAGTTTTTAATATATACCAAACATTATATTACGCAAAAAACGAAAAATAAATTAACTCGACTAATCGAAGGAAAACTTAAATTCTCGCATATCTGAAGGCTATAATAAATGATCGCCATTCATCACATGCAAATTGAACTTCAGAACTGACTTTAATAATCATAATAATTTAACTAGCTTCTCTACAGTAGTAAATTTAATTACTTATTCGAGTTTTACTCAAAGTGGATTTGAATTTAAAATCAAAATATTGAATTTGGGCTGGGATTTGGGTCTGGGTCTGGGTTTAGGTTTGGGTTTGGGTTTGTTGATATAATCCTACAACTGGTAATCTGACTCGAAGGCTAAGATTATTATTGAGGTGGAATGTTTAGATTTGTAACTTTTGTTTGATGTAATGGATTTGGATTAATTTGGGGGTTGGTCAGTTAAGTGGTTGAATGTTTGGATGGTTGGATGGCTGGATGGTGAGGTGGGCGATAGTGAGTGAGGGAGGGAGTGAGAAAGGAGGGGAAGAAATGCATAAAAGCTAGAGTGATGATGGGGGCAAAGAAGTGGATGGGGTGAATAAGTGGATGAAGTTGGTGAGAGAAACGAATGAGGCAGGTGAATGAAAAGTGAAGGGACTCGGGCAAAGTTAAAAAGAGAATCAAATAAGGAAAAATGATCAAAATCCATATAAATTTATAAGACCTGAATATATGATATTGACATAGAAGTAGACAAACGGATGAGAGTGGTTGAACGAATTGAAAGAAGTGGAGCTAATATACACCAAAATTTAGATACTGAAGACGAGCAGTCGTTGAGAAGGGATTAGAAGATAGAACAATCAATAGACGTTTGAAGCAGTAGCTCTTTGCGAGTTAGGAAATGTACAAGAAATGAGCATGAATATAAACTATGGATCATGTGATGTAGATGCATATAAGATAGAACAAATCGCATGATGAGAGGCCGAGTAGGTGTGTGAATCTAAGTTAAAGGCGAGAAGGAGAATCAGGGGAATTAAGCGAATCTAGTTCGAACTTGGAAGTGAACGACAGAGGTGGTATGAGGGGTGGAAAGAAATAGTGAATAACTTACTATTCTGATTTATATATATCATAAGTAAAAGTATAATAGATCTAATTAGCTACAGGCAGTAAAGCTCTGTATAAGATGTAGAGGTCCTGTAGCAGCTTCACTAGTGATATGGCTGTGGTGCCTAGAATCTAAGGCCACCATTCTCATCATGTCGTTAGGACCTTAACATATGATCACCTTGAAGCGAATATGAAAGGTGAAGAAGATACCTAAGCGAGTATCAAGAGCATTGTAAAGTGCTTTTAGTGCCAGTGAGAAGAGGTAAATAGAGGAGAGTAAATAGATGAGCAAGTATATATAAGAGATAGATGTCCAGAAGAAGTAAATCAAAATAGATGAAAAATATAAAATTTTCAATAAGTGCTAAGTGAGGTATATCTCGTAATTATCAATTCAAAGTATCGATATCAATACCAAGAAGAATAGAGGGAGAAAGAGAAGATACCGTCGATTTTAACCTTCTCCAAAACGCGAATAACTTAACCCCATACAGCCAAGACAATTAACGTTGATAAACATCGAAACCCTAATTAGATGAATAGTCACTACATCTAATGTGATCTAATCTGATCTAATCCGATCCAACCCAATCTTACTCGCAATCTACAACAAAACTTCAAGTTGAAACCACAAGTTTACAGTATGGATATCTGACAAAGTGTATGTAATCCTCCGCTTAACTGTGATGGTTGTGATCAAATTCGGAACAATAAGTTTAGCGGGATGATAAAGAAACAGGCGTTGAGATGAGGGTTAATACAGTAGAACCTCTACAGGACCCGTATATACAGGATCACGTTATATGGGATACCTCACTGGTACGGAATATCACGTGCTTAATATGTTTCCACTGCAGTCCACTTTTCCGTCCCTGATCCGCTCTTCGAGCTCAAACTCCTATTGCCCTTTAGTTTCTCTTATCTCCCCGAGTTCTTTATTATCTAACCCACTTACTTCTATGTCTATAATATCGGGATCACTCTAATAATCTATTGTATATTAACAATATAAACCATGGAAGTCAACTTATAAAGATCAATAGAAAGTGATTTATGTTCTCGTAAACGATAATCTATCATAAGGACTTCCATTAATACCATAATTTAACTTTAATATATGAGTATAAGAATCTTCCTGATACGAGATAGAAATGATCGGATTTCTTGATCTCTTATAATTAGGTTCTAAGTACTCGCTGGATATGTTATGATATCAGCAAGCCAATATAGCCGAGGAATTAATAAGAGATAATTACTCTATATTAAAAGCTGTAACGAAAGATCCAGCTTTCTACATATTGTGCCAGTAGCGGATTCGTTTCGTATTCGCTTTTGACTAATCTACTCTCGTTAGATCTTAGACTATCCCTTGATATTCGTGTATATACAGTTGGTTGACTACTCTCTATAACGCTCTTCACGTGCAGGTTCTAAATTGAATACAATCATGGGTTTATCTACATTCTCTGGGCAATACGCATAAGCTTCGAATGAAGGGTCATTGGAAGAGTGTTGTATGATTCTGATACATTTAACATTTTGTCATGAAAACGTTTTGTCATTAAGAATTTTGCTATGATAAAAAACATTTCCCAGTACAGAGTGGTATAATAATATGACTTGTAGACGCCCAAACACCTTGCTTAACCTTATACATAGATATATACATATATATCTATGTGCAGTATCATAACCATCCGCCTTTTCAACGCCTTATCAACGTCAAAGATACAAAGACATCTCCGTTTTATCTCTTCTCCGTCTGGCGTGAGTTTTCAAGTTTGGAGAGTCCAGCTACCGTCACCGCGATAACCGCGACAGATGAGCCCTACCGGGTACCGCGATATCAGTATGCCCAATCAACTCGTCATCCGAAGTCCTTTCGTAATCGCAAACCTCTTCACTTCCTGAAGTCATACCACCATCCCTTGTCCCCATCCCCATCCCCATTTCCATATCTTGTTCCTTGGAGTCATGACTCCTCCGGCTATCTCTCTCGCTTCCCGTATCCACAAAATTCGAAATACTGCCATCGCTTCCCCGCACCTCCTCAATCGCATCTAGGCCGGAATGACCTTTCGCTCGTGATTCTCGCTCTCGAACGTCGCCCATTTCAATATCAGATTGTGATAGTGCTCGTGATATGCGCGAGGCTCGAGACGTTGCATTGCTGCTGTATCCCGTGAAAGTTCCCTTGCAGTTGGAGGAGATTGGGTAGCAACTGTTGCGGCCAGAGTTGATACTGGGTTCGGTGAAGAAGCGTACGAAAAATGGTTTGGTAGCGGGAATGGAGGCGCCAATCTGTGAACTTGTTAGAACTTTCTACTTTATGTTGTGACGTGATGATATGGATTCAAGCGAATAACTTGAAGGCGTAACCAAATTGAAAGGAAGTGAAAAAAAACTTATAGAAAGTAAATGGGGCGCATACTATGCCAACATAAAGTTCGACAGAACTACTTATCCACACATAATAAGTGTCCCATGTTAGATCAGGTGAAACCATATCTTCATAGGTGTAATAAGTCCTGATGACTCCAGCAACACAGACTAACAGTCCTACAGCGAAAAGAACAACGACGACAAGACGTTGGCGTTCAGAAATCTGTAGTTTGAGCATCCTCGGGATGGGGAATAGAACGACGATACAATCAGTGAAGGTGTTAAAACTTCCCGCCCATGTGACATGAACTGTTTGATTGATGCATTCTGGCTGAGGCGTCAATGATAAGGCCCAGTAATGAGATATAGGTCTGTGAGATGATTTAGTAAATGATATTTGCATAGACGAAGGAATATATAAAGCCTTGAGCTAACGAACCGGCATTGGAAAATCACAACGATGATGAATAATGTCCCTTGGATAGCAATCATTGCTGTCGCTGCGATAGTAACCATCTTGAAACGTCTCCCATTTGCCAAGATCCGATACAGCAATGCCATCATGGAGCATTTTGTAAGAGTGTGTGAAAGTGTAAAGACAATCTGTGTAACCAAGACGAACTGCAAGCCAAAGGCAATGTGCGTAGGTGGAACATCCCATGTATGTCGATTGAACTTGAAAACTTCCTCGGCGAGAATTGCAAGTATAGCAAATGTTGTCGCTGGCACCATAGCTGCAATAATAAGCCAGTCATCTAATCCAAAGCTTTTTGATATGTGGAGTCGAGTATAGAGTCGAATAAGTATTACACTTAGAGCCACAGGAAAGAGTATAACATTGACGATTACAACTCCTTTCCCACGAGTTTCAGGGTCGACATAGTTTGGCATTGGCCAACTGGCTAAGGTCTCAATAGGTGGAAGCTGCATCTTTGGATACGGGCAACACAAGAAGAACGCACTGAAGTATATGAGCTGATGTATATAATCCCAAAGAAACGGTCAGATAATAAGCTAGCAATGCTAGTAACGACTCCTGAAAACTATCAAGGGATAGATAGATCATCACCTTCACAAACATGCGGGGGGTGAAAAACAAGAACTTTAAAGTTACAATCTTGGAAAAATCTCTCTTTTTTTTATTGTAGTTACATTAAGAAAATCTTGTAATATCTTGCTTCAAAGATTTATAATCCTTTTTGGGGGAAAATATGACATGAATTAGAACTAGATTATGATTATGATTTATAACTTAGCAAACTAGTCGTATCAACAACCACTACTACTTATGCGGGGGGCTCGGGCCATCAGAACTAACACATTAGCTGCTCGAATTCTACAAGCCATGCCGTCTATTGCATAAGACTGCAGAGTATGTCTCGTTGCGTCTCGTTAACATTGGTACATTTGTCTTAGTTCAATTTGAAATCGATCGATTCCTTGGATACAATCGAATGATTGCTTTTTAACAACACCAGGCGTGAAACCTGAAGGTGTGGATAGTGCAAAAGTGTCGGAACACCCGACTTTACCTTTTTGTATTAGCAAACGGTCGAGTATACGAGTAGTAGGGATATTTCAACAAGGATCAGATCGCGTAACACTAGGGCAGAAATAGCAAGTGCTTTATTATGATGGTTCTTACCTCATTTAGTTTAACTTCCTTATATATAAATAGGGTTTAACCCACTTAGATCTTTCATAATAATATATCCCACTTTTCTTTTTTAAAAAAATCCAATTTCTAGTCTTTTAGGCGTGAGCTTAGAATAAATCATTATCTTTTAATCGAATCAAATTATCGAATAATAATCCAAATAAAACAATAGATTTTGCTAAGAAAAGAAAAGAAATTTTATATACAACCAATAAAAAAGTGCCGAAAATATAATCCCTTTTTATACAAACGAAAAATCACAAAATAGTATTATAATATTACTATCAAAAGATCGTAAGTATCAACTCGGAATAATCAACAGATAATATACAATACGAAGCAGAAATCAAGATATTATTCTATTGTTCTTTTGTTTAGCATTATCAGGAAGAGATCTATAAACCATTAAAAGAATCAAGAAATCCATTAAAAGAATTATTATAAGTATTGTCAAATCCATCGATATTAGAGAGAAGAAATTAGAAAATTAGATATGAAAATCATTATCGAAAGCAATTTAAAAGATAGCCATATTGATATAGCTTTTATTATTAAATATAAAGTGTGTATATAGGGCTTTAGAAGAAATCAAAATTTGACGATTTTCTTTATCAAAATAAAAAGTTTGAAAACAACGAAAATCAGCGAATTTGATTGCTAGAGTGGATAGCAGATTATACAATCCATTATATTAGCATTTACAAAACATCTATATTGCATCAATCTTTATTATATACATTTCATATCTATATATTCCAATTCGAAAATAAAATTAAGGGTTTAATATAGCAAACCAATACTTTATATTAATCTCTATTCGATTTGCAAGATTAAACTACAAAAGAAACAATCCAATTTTATCTTTTCGTTTAACAATTATATTAATTGCTATTCGAAGTTTCATTTCAAATAAACCTGGAGGATTTTGTAGTACATTTGGAAGCTTTAAATCTAACAATTATAATTGCTTTATTTATTATATTAACGTTTACATTGTTAGGAAAATTCAACGGTTTTTATTCAACAAAAAGATAGCTAAACAAGCTAAAATACAATTTCGAAATGTTAAGAAGAATATCTTTATCATTATTCAGTTTTTTGAGGGCGATGGATATGTTGTGTAAAGGAGAAGCGGAATTGTGGATTGATTCTATACTAAAAATCAAAGCGATTCTGGATGTAGTAGTATTTGCTATATAGAGAAAGGTTGTCGAATTGAAGGAGTTGATAATGAAGAAGTTTTTATTGGAGGTTGCAGATATGCTAGAATAATCGATCTAATCGAAGATTGAAAACTTGAAACAGGAGGAAAATAAATCGCTAGCGTTGTATTATTAAAGATATGTTCACATTTTGCGAAGAATATATGGCAGGGATAAATCTAGAACAAGTATAGTTGGGTTTACAGGATTGGAAGAATATATATTGGTAACAATTGTAAACGCTTTTGTGAAAGATTTAGCAAACGAGGAGAATAGAAGAACGGTGATTACGAAGGGAGGGGCAATATGTGAAGCTTTATAGAAGTTATACGAAATCATGTAAGAAACTTAGCGATCTTTCGAGATAATTAAGCAGATGGAAGTAGGGTTGGTATAACAATGAAAAAATCATTTTATGAAGCTTATAATTGAAGAGAAATTTAAGCGTTCGCTATTAATTGTAATATTAGAAATGGCATTAGTTGGAGGCAACAATAAAACGTTAATAGAACAAAACAATATTATTGGTACAAAAGTAATGGATGTAGAAATAAAGAAAATCGAAGATTCTAAACCAAAGATTGAGGAGAAAAAGCCGGCTGTTTAATTGTACATTTCATCAGTACAAAAACAAAATGGAGGGAATATATATTAAGGAAATGGGAATAATAGGGGTTCAAATAGTTTGTAAATAAAAACAAATCATAATTCGTTTTACAACAATAACAATTGAAATCCAAACATTAATATAAATCGAAAAAACAATTCTATTTTTTCAAGATATAAATCAAAAAATCTTTTCGTTAATGAATTAGAAAAGTGGAATAGGAAAGATTTTGTATGTATAGTATACGGAAGAACCAATTATACTAAACCAAATTGTTAGAATTAGTCTTTAGAAGTATAGAAGTAAGCCTATTTAAAGCAAATGGTATATAACGATGGTGATATAAAAACATATAGTGCGGAAATAGAAATGGAAATGGCGAATACAACAATTTTGATTTATAGAACAAAGTTTAAAATATACAATTTCCAGATTCTGAATGTTGAAATCGTTGAAAAAAACCAAGAAGATGAGGAGGATAGCAGCGAGAAGGTATCGTTGAATAGTTTTATAGTTACAAATAAGGCTAAAAAAAGGCAAAGAATAAAGATTGATGAGATGTTAAATAGCGATGAAGGTAGTTAAGAAAAAGGTTGTTTAAATCTAACTACGATATTGAAGTTTGGGAAAATCGGTGAGAGAAAAGTTCGGGAGTTGAGGGAAATCGTGGGAAAACGTAGAGAAGGCTTTTTCAAATATAAAAAATTGATGAAGAAGATTAATGTATTTTTGAATTTGTTGAAGTTGTTTCAAATAAGCTTTGACGCTACAAAAGAATTCCGATAATTGTTAATTAGGGATAACAAAAAATCATTCAAAAAATCGGTAAAAGGAAAAGCAAAAGTTGCAGAAATTGAGAGTATGGTAGAAAATCAATTGGTATATTGGCTTGAGGAAATGAAACATTTGACAATTTAGGATATCTTTCGGAGCATTTTATAGGATAAAAAAGCCTTTCATTTTGCTATCACGTTGAAGGGGAAGAATAAGAAAGAAAAGATTGAGAGAGTTACTTTGCCAGTTGGAATTACAATCGCAAATTAAGGATCAGAGTTGAATCTTATTAGCGAAGAATTGGTGAAAACCATGAATTACGTTATGTACAGGTTGAATTCAAAAGATTCGTTAGGAGTTATAATGGGAACGGTTTGTGGAGGTATATCAGAATTGAAATACTTCACAACTTTTGAGGTTGGTGTGGAAAGAATCTAGAGAAAGATATATGCTTTTGTTAAGCTGTTAAACAAAAAGCTATATAAGGATCTTTAATTGTTATTGAGATTGCTTTGGCTTTATAATATCAATGCGAAAATCAATATACAAAAGTTATAGATCGAGATAGGAATAGGGAAGTTTGAAAAGATCAAAATTATACAATTATTTTTGTTCATCCCAATCAAAGAGTATAACTTGATATTGCAACTTTTGGATAAGATGGGAATGGGGAATGGAAAGGGTAAAGGTATTGGAATTGATATGAAGAAGCATAGGGATTATACAAGTAAATCAAAAAGCATAGAAAAAATGGAGAAGGAATCTACAACGAAGGATTTTGAAATAGATATGGATTCGGAAAACTAAAGCGTTAAAAGTATAGAGACGGTAAAGTATAGTTTAATTGATTTGAGAATGTTGTTAAAAGCATTATAGAAAAAGGTGTATGTGATTTAAAGAATTATAAGAAACCTATTGTGGAAATAGAGGATGAAAAGGAAATATAAGAAGAGAAAGGGGTAGAAAAGAGAATAAGGTTCAATTTGAAAAGAAAATTTGCAAAATTTAAATTGGATTTTTTGATGGGGAATAGGAAAAAGATAGAGTTGTTATTGAAGAGTGCATTAAACAAAGAAGAATATAGATATTCAAAGATCAAATTAAGTGAAAAAAAAAAAAGAAATCAAAATAAGTTTACAACAAAAATAGAGAGCAAGCGCATGTATGTCGGCTGTTATAATATCCTCATTGGGATAGAAAATCGACCCTACTCTTTTCCAAATAAGCGTGTAGTTAGAAGGGAATTATTAGATACAAATGATGATATTATATTAGAATGGTTTAATAATGAGAATATTATATTAGGAGACGCTATTCTTAATAAGAAAGCAAAAAAAAAAATTATTAGAATGTTATATACGTGGCGAGATTTAAATATTAAAGAATTAAAAGAAATCGAAGCGATAGATTTATTTCAATATAAATTAAGATTATAGAAGAAAATAATACTATAGAAAAACAAAAGACAAAAACAATGGTTGCTAGTATAGGAATATTGGTTTTAGAAGATAGTTTAGAAAGAATTAGTATGTGGAATGTACGAAAAAACTTTGCAAGCTAATGAAAAGCTATTAGATTGGAATGTAGATTCTATATTGGTAGCAAAAAACAAATCGGAGAATCCGGATCCTAATGCAAAAATAAAAGTAACATTCAATTATCGCCAACTTAAAGAAATCATCTCAAGATATTATCAAGAGTTACAAACTTGAATTTACAATTATTTGGCGTAACCAGGATACAAAGTATTCAGCATTTTCGATTTGAAATATAGGTATTGGATGATACCGATATACCCTCTTTATAGAAAATACTTTGCATTTATTATCGCAGGAATCGAGCAATGTTAACTTATAAGGATACCACAAAGAACTTCAATAGTAAGTTTTTCGTTCATCGAGATAATATATATTGTATTAGAATACATTCCGCTATTATTAAAGACTTGATTAAATTTTGGCGATTTAACAAATATTAGTTATATTGGCCAAAAGTTAAAATATACTTTTGTTAATTTTAAAATCGATTGCAAAGATGAACAAAGGATTATAACCATGTATATAATCAACATTCATTATACATTTCACAATATCAAACATGCAAATCATATATATTATACCCTATATTTTAATTCTTCAAATTCTATTAAGGATTTATTTATTTATACGGATCCCTAATTTCAATATTATTTACAATTCAAAAATATAAACAACCAATTTTGGGGTTTGTTTAATGGATTAGAATCATTTCTTATAATAAAGAAGAATCCAAGAGATTTGCTTAAATGTATATTTTATATAAACGATATTTTCGCAGGTTCTAAATCTTTTAAGGATATGTTCGATTTTATCCATTATTATCTTTTTCCTAAAATCGAATGAGCGAAATTGAAATTATTATTCAAAAAACTCAAGCTTTTTATATTAGAAGTGGTTGCATTAAGGATATATTATAAAATCGACGATAAAGTTTTTATCAAGAAATCAAAAACAAAAAAGATTAAGAAATGGCCAATATTAATAAGCAAAAAAAATATTTTATATTTTATAAAAACAATTGATATTACTAAAAAATAGATAAAGAATTTCGCAAAATTAAAGTAATCTTTATTAAGATTGATCGAAAACATTAAATAGAGATAGGAAAAAATAAAACAATTGTCCTTCGATTTTCTTAAAGAGATATATTTATCGATAATAGAGATATTCGGGTATAAATTAAATCAAAAAGTTATAATTTATTTAGACGCTAATGGCTATGGTACAGATTGTGCTATTATACAAAAAAAAGAAAAAGTGGAAGTTTCTATTTTATACAATGCATTTACCTTTACGAAAACGCAACGAAATTATGGAATATACAAAAAAAAGCTGTATATAATCGTAGAATTCGTACAAAAATACGAATATATACTGCGAAGTTCAAATCCAAAAAATATAATCAAAATAGATTATCAATCATTATCCTTCTTTTTCGAATCCAGCTTTTATAAAGAGATTTATACAAAATAGGTTATAGAACTGAAATAATTAAATATTAGAATAAAGTATATTCTAGGCCCAAAAAATGTTATTGCGAATACATTATCGAGAACAATATTCATAAACAAAAATTGCAAAGCAATATTAGAATTTAAAAGTTTAAAACAAATAATAAAGAAAAAGAATAAACAAAAATAAATATAGAAAAACGGAAAAAGAGAATATAAAAAGATGTTGAAAAGGATTAAAGATTCGGGTGAAATATATCGAACAAAGGTTAAATTCTAAGAAAATTATAATATTAAAGAATATCATAAAAGTAATCGATTTATCACTTTATTGAAGATAGAATCAAAGTTTTCGAAGTTAAACAAAGCCAGGATTACATTCAAGGGCAACGAGCAAAGCAAACTGGTATCCATAAAATCGAGAGTGGAATCTATGAGATCGGAAAATATACGTTTGGAATCAAGGATGGGAGAATCCAAAAGAACGATTTATTCTGAATCCAAATACAATAAATCTAAATAATACAAGGATATATTTAGGTTCCTCGAATGTCAAAAGATACTATTAAATTTAAGGAGATTGCAATTGGCATTGTTTCTCAAAAGGTTCAAATCTTTCTTTTTGGAATCAAAAATTTTATATTATATTTGAAAGGGAAAAGCGAAAAGATATATTACAGAAAATAAAGTATTTCAAATTCTATACAAAACTCACGATAAAAAAGGCCATTTCGCAATAGAAATAATGATAAAGAAGCTAATCAATCTTTTCTAGCCAAGAATGAAAATCGATATCAAAGATTATATTTTAAAGTGTTTGAAATATGCAAAATATGAATACGCATCAAAATTACAAACCTTAAGCAAAATATCCATACAAACTCTAATGAATTATTTGGGAGCAAACTTTATAAGCCTTTTTCCAATTTGCATATTCGAAAACGTTGATTACAAATATATTTTGTTTGTGATAAATTATTTTTTGAGATATATTTAAGCATTCGCTTGTAAGGCAAACAATAGCAACGAAGTAATATATTATATTAAAAAAATAATAAAGGTTTATAGAATTCCGGTAGGATTTTATATAGATCCGGGATTACATTTTGGAAAACTAACAAAAGAATTCGTGAAAAAACAAGGAGCAATATGAATCAATTTGCCGGTAGTTACAAAGAAAGCAATAGAAATGGCAAAAAAAGCTATGGGAATTATTTAATAAATACTAGAAAGGTTAACGAAAAAGAAAAATTGAATAAAATCGCTAAAGCAAGCTATAGTAGAAATAAACAAAAGGAATATCATATATTTGGGGTTCTCCCCAAACCAGATTTTCCTGGGATTTTAACCTACATTTGAACTGAAAGCAAATTTTCTTAGCTATTAGAAAAAGGTTTTGGCTTATGCTTTAAGAAATAGGGAAAGAATTTTGAAAGAAAAAAAAGAAAAGGAAAAATTAAAAATAATTTTCGAATATATAATAACAAAAAAAGCGATGATAAAAAAAGCATTGCTTTTATCAAACTAAATGAAGAATCGAACAAAAGAAAACTACAACAAAAAAGTAAAAGAAAAAATATTTGGGAAAAGGAATTTAGTAATGCTTTACGATTCAAAATTAACAGGATAGAAATTCAAACTAAGATGAAGAAGCTTATTTGTGGTGAAGGATTTCGAAGAAGATTATAAAAAATCATACAAATTATAATAGATTAATAAAGCGAAAATTCCGAGAATGTATTATAAGGATCATATAAAGCTATTTAGATTGCAAAAGAGCTATTTGATAACAGGGAAAAAAGAAAATCTTTTTATTTATCAAAATATTAAAGTACGAAATGGAAATAGAAAACTCTTGAAAATAGTAAAAAGAATAGAGAAAGTTTTAAGGATTAAAGAAAAAGGTAGAGAAAGGAAATAAAAGAAAAAAAGAAGAATGATAAGTTTTGATTGAAGTTTTAATGGAATTAAAGGGTATCAATAAGGTTTACATCGAAGTATACAAAAGTTAACCAAAAGAGCAAATTCAAAAGAATAAAAAAAAGTTTACAAATAGGAGAATTATAAGATAGTTTTACCAAAGCGTTAAAGTGGAACTTTAAGCGCTGGTAACAAATCGCGTGATCGCTTTTAAATGGCCCCCCCCAATAGAAATAGCAAATGCTTTATTATGATGGTTCTTACCTCATTTAGCTTAGCTTCTTTATATATAAATAGGGCTTAACCCATTTAGGTCTTTCATAATAATACATCCCACTTTTCTTTTTTAAAAGAATCCAATTTCTAGGGCTAAGTCCACGTAAATGCGGGGAGTAGTTTTAGAAATAAGACCAAATAATACTTAATACGCTAACATAACAACGTCTTATAGAATCTAGAATCTATTTTAGAGAGATGGTTGTTGGAATAATTGAAAGAAATCTTTGAACAGAAATATAAACCTTTCTCCCTTGATTTTAGCGTAACTTTATTGACTTCGATACTTTTTGGATATACGAGTATAAATAGAGCATGAAAACGATCATTTTAGACCTTATGTTTGTGGAATATGACGATATACAGTATAAAATATCAAAGTAAGAGATGGGTGAAACTGGACGGATTACATCGTTAGATGGGAAGAAAAAGTCGGATAGATGCAATGCAATGTATGCAATTCGACCTTCAAGCAGTGCTGATGCATAGGGCTTGAAAATGGATCGAGAAAACAATCAGATCATGTTTGGTGCCAAGAAATCGAATAAAGGGGGCGTTCGCAAGCATTCCTACTTTAAGTTTCCCTGTAACCTTCTTTTTCCCTAGGCCTTATAGACTTTGACATCAAACCGAATATGTTCAGTGCTCTGACACCCAAATCACGACAGGTTTTTCCTCTTCTTGCATACAGCCCAACTCGACGCATCTGGATCGAAAAGAAGCAAACATTCGGGTTGAATTACATGGTATCCACAAACGGGGTTTTGACCAAGCCTCGAATCCTACGTCATGGGAATCTCAACACGCGCTGGTTCTTGAGATGCGAAATCTCGCGAGATGCTCGATGGCTCCCACTTTTCCACCGCAAGTTGAAATCTCCAAACATTCAACATGTCGATCTCTGCGATCGTGAGTGGTGGAAACCTGTCAAAGAGAGTGGACTAGCAAGGGTATTGGCTACCTACTGGCACCGGTACTCAGTCCCGCAGCTAAAACGATCAACTAATGCATGGGTGTGTTTCCCAGAATGCTGAAAATTGACACGCTCGCTAAACAGGGATCTCATCAACTAATCAGAACATCAGGATCCAGGAAGTTAAGACAGTTGGTTAGAGTTATAGTTACTAACGCAGGGGAGCTAGTCCCAATGGATCCCAACGGAGCTCTGTTATATACTCTGTACTGTTTGGTCCTATAAAGTTATTACAAAGTGCATTAGTCTGAATGCCTTTCTACCTGCATATTTTGTAGAAGATTGTTCCTCTGGTTGTTTGAGTGTACTCGAGTAAAGTTCTTGATGTTCTTCGGCAAATGCATACATGTTCCTTTTCAGCTATCAACGGGATGGCCCCTCTTTAGAGTTCTTTTGATTCAAATTTCAACGGAACAACTCTTCTCGTTTGAACTTTCTTCGCCTGGTTTGATGCCCGAATGCGAGTATCGGGCAGTCCCTTCTACTGGCAGTACAGGTACGATGCACGTGCTACACGCTGGCCCCGTACCGTAAAGTATAACATAAATATCCCGATGTTAGCGATCGAGTTATATCTTTCCTAGGGAGAAGGGAGGAGGGGTAGAAGCATACGTTAGCTTCTATGGTTGGAATCTTTAATATAGCGATGAATGAGGGCGAGAGTTCGAGAAGTAGATTAGGTTTACGTTCCGATGCCTATTTCCCGAAATTTATAAGAGTACTATATATTGCTGTACCTGGACCTCGGTAGTAATCGATGTAACCACCTTTTTGGAAGTTTGGAGATTGCTGTAGGACCCCAGAAATAATATCGTTTGGACCTCACAGTTTCTCCTCGGCAATAACCTTATCCTTATACAAATAATATACTCCAACTTACTTTCCTAGTATCACCCCAGAAATAGCAGGTGCTTTATTATGGTGGTTCTTACCCCATTTAGCTTAGCTCCTTTGTATATAAATAAGGCCTAACCCATTTAGGTCTTTTATAATAATACATCCTACTTTTCTTCTTTAAAAGAATCCAATATCTGGTTTCTCAGGTGTAAAACTAGAATAGATCATTATCTTTTGATCGAATCAAATCATTGGATAATAATCCAAATAAAACAATAGATTCTATTAAAAAAAGAAAAGAAATTTTATATACAATTAATAAAAAAATGCTGAAAATACAACCTCTTTTTATATAAACGAAAATCACAAAATAGTATTATAATATTATTATTAAAAGATTGTAAGTATCAATTCGGAATAATTAATAGATAATATACAATACAAAGCAAAAATCAAGATATTATTTTATTGTTCTTTTGTTTAGCATTATTAGGAAGAGATTTATAAATTATTAAAAGAATTAAAAAATCCATTAAAAAAATCATTATAAGTATTGTTAAATCTATCGATATTAGAGAAAGGAAATCAAAAAATCAGATACGAAAATCATTATTGAAAACAATTCAAAAGATAATTATATTGATATAGCTTTCATTATCAAATATAAGATGTGTATATAAAGCTTTAGAAGAAATCAAAATTTGATGATTTTCTTTATCAAAATAAAAAATCTGAAAACAACGAAAATCAACGAATTTGATTTTTAGAATGGATAACGAATTATATAATTTATTATATTAATATTTACGAAATATTTATATTGTATCAATCTTTATTATATACATTTTATATCCATATATTTCAATTCAAAAATAAAATCAAAAGTTTAATATAGCAAACCAATACTTTATATTAACCTTTATTCGATTTATAAGATTAAACTACAAAAGAAATAATTCAATTTTATCTTTTCGTTTAATAATTATATTGATTACTATTCGAAATTCTATTTCAAATAAATCTGAAAGATTTTGTAATATATTTGAAAGCTTTAAATCTAACAATTATGGTTGTTTTATTTACTATATTAATGTTTACATTATCAAGAAAATTCAACGGTTTTTATTTAACAAAAAGATAATTAAATAAACTAGAATACGATTTTGAAATGTTAAAAAGAATATCCTTATCACTATCCAGTTTTTTAAGAGCAATAAATATATTGTACAAAGGAAAAGCGGAATCGTAGATTGATTCTATACCAAAAATCAAAACGATTTTGAATGCAATAGTATCTACTATACAAAAAAAGATTATTGAATTAAAAAAGTTGATGATAAAAAAGTTTCTATTAAAGATTGTAGATATACTAGAATAATCGATTCAATTAAAGATTAAAAACCTAAAACAAAAGGAAAATGAATCGTTGATATTGTATTATCAAAAATATATTCATATTTTGCAAAGAATATATAGCAAGAATAAACTTAAAATAGGTATAATTGAGCTTATAGGATTAAAAGAATATATATTAATAACAATCATAAATGCTTTTATAAAAAGTTTGGTAAACAAAGAGAATAAAAAAACAATGATTACGAAGAGAGAAGCAATATATAAAGCTTTATGAAAGTTATACGAAATTATATAAAAAACTTAACGATCTTTCGAAATAATTAAGCAAATGAAAGTAAAGCTAGTATAATAACAAAAAAATTATTTTATAAAGCTTATAATTAAAAAGAAATTTGAATGCTTATTATCAATTGTAATATTAGAAATGATATTAGTTAAAGGCAATAATAGAATGCTAATAGGACAAAACAGTATTACTAATACAAAAGTATCTAATGCAAAAACGAAAAAAATCGAAGATTCCAAACCAAAGATTGAAAAGAAAAAACCTACTATTCAATTATATATTCTATTAATACAAAGATAAAATGGAAGGAATATATATCAAAAAAATGGGAATAATAAAGGATCAAACAATTCGCAAATGAGAACAAATTACAATCAACTTTACAATAACAATAACAATTGGAATCTGAACATCAATACAAATAGAAAAAGCAATCCTATTTCTTCAAAATATAAATCGAAAAATTCTTTTATTAATAAATCGGAAAAGTGGAATAAGAAAGACTTTGTATATATAGTATATAGAAGAATTAATCATACCAAACCAAATTGTTAGAATCAGCCCCTGGAAGTATAAAAGCAAACCTATTTATAGCAAATAATGTATAATAATAAGAATATGAAAACATATAGCGCAGAAATAAAAATGAAAATAGTAAATACAACAATTTTGGTTTATAAGATAGAGTTTAAAATGTACAATTTCAAGATTTTGAATGATGAAACTATTGAAAAGGATTAAAAAGAAAGAGAGGATAATAACAAAAAAGTATTATTGAACAATTTTATAGCCATAAATAAAGCTAAAAAAAAGCAAAGAATAAAGATCGATAAAATATTGAATAGCGATGAAAATAATTAAGAAAAAGGATGTTCAAACCCAATTGCGATATTGAAGTTTGGGAAGATCGATGAAAGAAAAGTTTGAAAATTGAAAGAGATTATAAGAAAACGTAATAAAAGCTTTTTTAAATATAGGGAATTAATGAAGAAGATTAATATATTTTTAAATTTGTTGAAATTGTTCCAAATAAGCCCTAATACTACAAAGGAATTCCGTCGATTGTTAATTAAAGATAACAAAAAATCATTTAAAAAGTCGATAAAAGGGAAGATAAAAGTTGCAGAAATTAAAAGTATAATGGAAAATCAATTAGCATATTAGCTGGGTAAAATAAAACATTTAATAGTTCAGAATATTTTTCAAAGTATTCTATAAGATAGAAAAGTTTTTTATTTTGCTATTACATTGAAAAAGAAGAACAAAAAAAAAAAGATCGAAAAAGTCACTTTGTTGATTGGAATTATAATCGCAAATCAAGGGTCAGAGTTGAATCTTATCAACAAAGGATTAATAAAAACCATAAATTATATTATATATAGATTGAGTTCAAAAGATTTGTTAGGAGTTATAATAGGAACGGTTTGTAGAGGTATATCAGAATTAAAATACTTTACAACTTTTGAAGCCGGCGTAGAAGGAATCTGGAGAAAGATATTGTGAGACGGCAAAATGGCTCCCGCCATTTCGGGCCTACCACCACCACGTGACCTCGCTTGGAGAGGCATATAAGGAGCCTCTCAACCCTCTCTTTACAGGAGACAGAAGTTTTTAGTTATTTGTTAAAGTATATTGGTTTTTCACCCTTTACCTTTATTGTTATGTATTGAGTTAGTCGTATTGCACGCTATTACATTCCATACCCTTCTCCTCCTCTCTTATAGCCCTTGATTGGCCTAGTTTGTTTGTTGTATTGTCCTTCCCTCCTCGACGTCTTTTTCCTCTCCTTTTCCCCTTTTACATTGGTGATCTACGCAAGAAGTCTACGATTCTATTGATTTCTACGGCGAAAGCAAAGGCAATTAATAAATTCAAAAACTTCGAGTATGGGAATCCGTGTATACTAGGAATTTTGAAAGGGTTAAAATGTTAAAGTGGGTATAGAAACTTTACTTCAAGCTAACTCGATTAAATTAAATGTGAAATCGCTGTTTAGGCCTTCAATCAACGAAATCCACTTAATTGTATAAATCCATTTTATTGTATAAACTCTACTTTATTATATAAAAGTTCGAAATCATCGAGATAAACAAAGTTATCGACTTTTGAAGAATTAATACCATCACTTCGATTTAAGTTTTATCGAAGAAGTAATTAAAAGGGTTTAATTTGCTAGGAAAAGATTTGGCCGCTCTATCGCAAAATCGCTTATGAAGTGCCTATTAATTAGGTCATAATCTACGTTGCATCGCATTGCACCAATCAGCGACTAGCTAACCTCCCTTTTACTTTATCGGAGTTAAATTAATCCGACCGTTAAAGTTGGTAATCAATACGCCAAAAACCCTTAGTATAGTGTAGAATTTTGAAGGATTTTCACTTCCCTATTACTACAATTTTGAAATGGATTCGAAGGATTATTTTAATCTTATTTGCGAGGATCCTAACTTTTGCCCTCGCATAGCCACTTCAACCTTCAAAGAGCCAATTCATTTCATCCCCTCGTTTTTATCATTTTTATCCTTCAATTATTTTTCATTTTCAACTTCCTCAAAGCTTTCAATTTTCGACCATTCAAATTTTCAATTTTTCCTCGAATTTACGACTTTTCGTTTACCTTGTTGACTTCCTTCTTTATACTACCTTCAAGTTCAACACTCTTTATCTTTCTTTACAATTACGCTAGCGTCAAACAAATTACACGCCAGCATTTCTGAAAATCTGTTACCCTCGACAATGGCTTTAAAAGCTTCAATCGATTCTAATTCGTCGGAATATAATCAAGTCCCTGATACTTCGAATGTTGATTTCAACTTTCCCGGTAATCGAAAAGTTATGGTCAAAAACTACAAAGATTTTGTCGAATCCGCTAGCGAGGACGACAACATTTACAAATTGCAAACTCAGTTTTCATTTTTATTGGATAATAATTTGAGGATATATACAAATCCACTTCCTTTACCTAAATCATTTGGAATGCTTTGGTTTGAAGATGTTAATGCAACAGAATAGTATGAGAGGATGGAGACTCTTCGCAATACTTACAACATTCTTGTAGAGAACTTTCGACTCCAAATTCCATATCAAATCAATTCAAAGTTCTGCGAAAAGATTAAATTTTTGCTAAAATGATTAATAACAAATTGGAACTAAAAAAAAGGTTTTAAACCGGCGTTTTTAAATTTATTTGCATATTCAGATTTTTTTCAAAAAAGGTTTTCAATGAATTATCTTTTTTAATTTATAAAAAGGAGTTAAATTAAAGGATTCAAAGTTTCAAGAGTTTCTACGCATTTTCAATCGAATAGTTTATTATTTAATCGAAAATCGAAAAATATTCGAAAAAGAAATGATTAAATTATACCTTAAAACATTTTTAAAAAAGATCGCAATTCAATATATTCAAACCAATCGAATTAATCTCAATAAACCTTATCTTTTACGTTGAAATCCGATATATAAATAGGCTAAACGATATATCGAATATAAGGCTCAAATAGATTTGTTATTGAGCGAGAACGAAGATAAGGACAAGATCGATTTGCCTTTTCTTTTTTCAAATTCTTCAAATTCTTCAAAATCTTCGAATTCTTTTTCTGCCAATCAAGCAATCAACGTTGTCGATATATAATCTTTTTTAATACAACTTTTTAAAGCTATTGAAACTTTTAAATCGGCGCAAAATTCATTACTTCGAAACACTACCTTAATAACATTACTTTTTGGTACTATTACCATCGATTTGCCACTTTAATTTTGTGGTTTAGTAAAGCTAGTGGATCACGACAAAGAGATTCGAACAAATTTTATAAGGGAAAGGGGAAGGGATTAAGCCTAGGGCTGGGGCTAGGGCTTAGGATTGCGTGGATGGATAAGTAGTTGCTCGTGTCAATTTAATAAAAGTGTGGGAAAGAAGGGTAGATCAACTCAAGGTCGAATCGATCGGATTTTGCGTTTTACACAGAATTTGTTGATCTCGCTTAGTACTCCTTCATTTTGTTGTATTACACAGTATAATTTAAATCATCCAATCTAATAAGCTTATTACGTTTTGAGCTCTGGGTTAAGCTATAATTGGTTGTTTTGGATATAGATTGTATATATTTATTCACTCTTTTGGCACGCTTTTTTTGGCTATTATACGGTTGTGTTTTGTAGCCTTATTGTTGATCGAGGTTGATCAACAAATAGAGTAAAAAAGAATATAAAACAACAAAATAACTCCCGCCATTTTAGGCTTACTATTACTATGTGATTTTGCTTGGAAAGGCATATAAGAAGCCTTTCAACCCTCTCTTTACAGAAAACAGAAGTTTTTAATTATTTGTTAAAGTATATTGGTTTTTCACCCTTTACCTTTATTGTTATGTATTAAGTTAGTCGTATTGCACGCTATTACATTCCATACCCTCCTCCTCCTCTCTTATAGCCCCTGATTGGCCTAGTTTGTTTGTTGTATTGTCCTTCTCTCCTCGACGTCTTTTTCCTCTCCTTTTCCCCTTTTACAATATATGCTTTTGTTAAACCGTCAAATAAGAAGTTATATAAGGATCTTCAATTATTATTGGGGTTGCTTTAGTTTTATAATATTAATACGAAAATCAATATACAAAAGTTACAAATCAAAATAAGAACAAAGAAGTCTAAAAGGATTAAAATCATATAATCATTTTTGTTTATTTTAGCCAAAAAGTATAATTTGATATTGCAATCTTTGAATAAGATAGGAATGAGGAATAGAAAGAGTAAAAGCATTAAAATCGATATAAAGAAGTATAAGGATTATACAAATGAATTAGAAAGTATAAAAGAAATAAAAAAGGAATTCATAACAAAGAATTTTGAAACAAATATGGATTCAGAAAACTAAAACGTCAAAAGTACAGAGACAATAAAGTACAGCCTAATCGATTTAAGAATATCGTTAAAAGTATTATAGAAAAAAGTGTACGTAATTCAAAGAATTACAAGAAACTTATTATGGAAACAAAGAATAAAAAAGAAATACAAAAAAAGAAAGAAATAGAAAAGAGAATAAGATTTAATTTGAAAAAAAAATTTGCAAAATTCAAATTGGATTTTTTAATAAAGAATAGAAAAAAGATAAAGTTGTTATCGAAAAGTATATTAAACAAAGAAGAATACAGATATCCAAAGATTAAATTAAATAAAAAAAAAAAGAAAAATCAAAATAAATTTACAACAAAAATAAAAAGCAAATGCGCGTATATCGGCTGCTATAATATCCCCATTGGAATGGAAAATCGGCCTTACTCTTTTTCAAATAAACGCGTAGTTAAAAAGGAATTATTAAATACAAATAATGATATTATATTAGAATGGTTTAATAATAAGAATATTGTATTAGAAAACGCTATTCTTAATAAAGAAGCAAAAAAGAGAGTTATTAAAATGTTATATACATGGCGAGATTTGAATGTTAAAGAATTAAAGGAAATCGAAGCGATAGATTTATTTCAATATAAACTAAGATTACAAAAAAGAACAATATTATAAAAAAACAAAAAACAAAAACAATAACCGCTAGTATAGAAATATTGGTTTCAAAAGATAATTCAAGAAAAACTAGTATATGGAATATACGAAAAGACTTTGCAAACTAATGAAAAGCTATTAAATTGGAATACGAATCCTATATTAATAACAAAAAACAAATCGAAAAACCCGGATCCTAATGCAAAAGTAAAAATAATATTCAATTATCACCAATTAAAAGAAATTATTCCAAAATGCTATTAAAAGTTATAAACTCAGATTTATAATTATTTAACGTAGCTAGAACACAAAGTATTTAACATTTTCGATCTGAAATATAAGTATTAAGCAATACCGATATACCCTTTTTATAGAAAATACTTCGCATTTACTATCGCAGAAATCGAGTAATATCAATTTACAAAAATATTACAAAGAACTTCAATAATAAGTTTTTCGTTCACCAAGATAATATATATTGCATTAAAATACATTCCGCCATCATTAAAGATTTGATTAAATTTTAACGATTTGATAAATATTAGTTATATTAATTAAAAATTAAAGTATATCTTTATTAATCCTGAAATTAGTTGCAAAAATAAACAAAAAATTATAACCATACATATGGCCAATATTCATCATGCATTTTACAATATTAAACATACAAATCACATACATTATACTTTATATTCTAATTCCTTAAATTCTATTAAAAATTCATTTATTTATACGAATCCCTAACTTCAATATTATTCACAATTTAAAAATATAAATAATCAATTTTGGGGTTTGTTTAATAAATCAAAACCATTCTTTATAATAAAGAAGAATTCAAAAGATTTGCTTAAATGTATATTCTATATAAACAATATTTTCGCAAGCTTTGAATCTTTTGAGAATATATTCGATTTCATCCATCATTATCTTTTCCTTAAAATCGAATAAGCGAAATTGAAATTATTATTCAAAAAACTTAAACTTTTTATATTAAAAGTGGTTATATTGAGGATGCATTATAAAATCAATAATAAAGTTTTTATCAAAAAATCAAAAACAAAAAAGATCAAGAAATGATCAATACCAATAAACAAAAAGAATATTTTATATTTTATAAAAACAATTAATATTATTAAAAGATAAATAAAGAATTTCGCAAAATTGAAGCAACCTTTATCGAGATTAATTAGAAACGTTGAGTAAAGATAAAAAGAACCAAAATAATTGTTTTTCGATCTATTCAAAAAGATATATTCGATAATAGTAAAAATGTTCAAATACAAATTAAATCGAAAAGTTATAATCTATTCAAACATTAATAGTTATAATGCAAATTGTATTATTACACAAAAAAAAGAAAAAATGAAAGTTTCTATTTTATACAATACATTTATTTTTACAAAAGTGTAACGAAATTATAGAATATATAAAAGGGAATTATATACGATTATAGAATTCGTATAGAAATACGAATATATATTACAGAGTTCGAATTCAAAAAATGTAATCAAAACGAATCATTAATCATTATCTTTCTTCCTCGAATCTAGTTTTTATAAAAAGATTTATACAAAATGAGTAATAGAATTAAAATAATTAAACATTAGAATAAAGTATATTCTAAGCCCGAAAAATGTTATTGCAAATATATTATTAAAAATAATATTCGCGAATAAAAATTGTAAAGCGATATTAAAACTTAAGAATTAGAAATAGATAATAGGAAAAGAAAATGAATAAAAATAGATATAGAAAAACAAGAAAAAAGAATATAAAGAAATGTTAAAAAGAATCAAAGATTTAAATAAAATATATTAAACAAGAGTTGAATTCCAGAAGGATTATAAAGTCTAAGGATATTAAAAAAGTAATTGATTTATTAGTTTGTTAAAAATAAAATCAAGATTTTCGAAATCAAATAAAGCCAGGATTATATTTAAGGATAATGAATAAAGCAGATTTGTATCCATAAAATCAAAAATGAAATCAACAAGATCGAAAAACATATATTTGGAATTAAAAACTGGAGAATTCAAAAGAATAACTTATTTTGAATCCAAATACAACAAATCCGAATGGTACAAAGATATATTTAGGTTCTTCGAATACCAGGAGATATTATTAAATCTAAAAAGGTTATAATTGGTATTGTTTCTTAAAAAATCTAAATCCTTCTTTTTGAAATCAAGAATTTTATATTATATTTAAAGAGGAAAAGCAAAAAAATGTATTACAGAAAAGAAGATTTTTCAAGTTCTATATAAGACTTACAACGAAAGAGACTATTTCGCGATGGGAATAATAATAAAAAAGCTGGTCGATTTTTTTTGGTTAAGGATGAAAATCGATATTAAAGATTATATTTTAAAGTGTTTAAAATACACGAAATATAGATATGCATCGAAATTACAAACTTTAAGCAAAGTGTTCATATAAACTCTAATGGATTGTTTAAAAGCAAATTTCATAGACTCTTTTCCAATTTGTATATTCGAAAACATTAATTACAAATATATTTTATTTATAATAAATTATTTTTCGAGATACATTTAAATATTCGTTTGTAAAGCGAATAACGACAACGAAATAATACACTATATCAAGAAAATAATAAGGGTTTACAGAATTCCTATAGAATTTTATATAAATCCAGAATTACATTTTGAAAAATAAACAAAAGAATTTGTAGAAAAACAAAAAACAATATAAATCAATTTGTCAATAACCGCAAAGAAAACAATAGAAATAACAAAAAAAGCTATGGAAATTATTTAATAAATATTAAAAAAGTTAATAAAAAAAAAGAATTAAATAAAATCGTTAAAACAAACTATAATAGAAATAAATAAAAAGAATATCGTATATTTAGGGTTCTTTTTGAACCAGATTTTCTTAGGATTTTAGTTTATATTCAAACTAAAGGCAAACTTTCTTAATCATTAAAAAAAAGTTTTGATTTGCGCTTTAAAAAATAAAAAAGGGATTTTAAAAGAAAAGGCAAAAAATAAAGAATTAAAAACAATTTTCGAATATATAATAGCAAAAAAAGCAACAATAAAAAAAACATTACTTTTATCAAACCAAATAAAGAATTGAACAAAAAAAAATTATAACAAAAAAGTGAAAAAAAAAGTATTTAGAAAAAGGGATTTGATGATACTTTATAATTCAAAATCAGTAGGATAAAAACTTAAACCAAAATGAAGAAGCCCATTTGTAATGAAAGATTTCGAAGAAGATTATAGAAAATTATATAAGTTATAATAAATTAATAAAACAAAAATTCCAAAAATATATTATAAAGATCATATAAAGTTATTCAAATTGCAAAAAGGCTATTTGATAATAAAAAAGAAAGAAAATCTCCCTACTTATCAAAATATCAAAGTACGAAATAGAAGTAGAAAGCTTTTGAAAATGGCATGGAAAATAAAAAAGGTTCTAAAGATTAAAGGAAGGGGTAATAAAAAGGGATAAAAGGAAAGGAAAAAAATAATGAATTTTGGTTGGGGTTTTAATAGAATTAAAGGGTATCGATAAGGTTTGCATTGGAGCATGTAAAAGCTAATTAAAAGAGCAGATTGGAAGAGGTAAAGAAGAGTTTATAAATAGGAGAGTATAAAACAGTTTTATTAGAGCGCTAAAGTGGGACTTTAAACGCTGGTAACAAATCGCGTAATCGCTTTTAAGTGGCCCTCCCCTAGTAGAAATAACAGGTGCTTTATTATGGTGGTTCTTACCCCATTTAGCTTAGCTCCTTTGTATATAAATAGGGCCTAACCCATTTAGGTCTTTCATAATAATACATCCCACTTTTCTTCTTTAAAAGAATCCAATATCTACCCCCTTATAATGCCGATCATGGTCTTCTTTTCTTTATTAAATTACCCGCCCTCAATTTTGGGTTTTTCGACAGCATTCCTTTTTGCATATGCGGAACAATAACATATCGATCCATGGTTCTCAAATCCTGATACCTGGGTAAATCTCCTGGGTAAATTTCCTGGGTGTATCGCTTGAAAGTTGAATATATTGCCTTTTCTTTTTCCCTTCATATATGTTAATACCATCCAATTTGAGGGTCTATGATGAATGACGCGTTGCGTATAATGCGGTTCGAGATCGGACTTTTCTTTTCCTCAATCTTGAGAAGATTTCAGGGACTGGAGAGCTCTTTTGTTTTTTAAGCGATGGTCTTTTGTTTTTTTAAGCGATGGCACCTTCCATTTCTTTAGATCTAGATCACGATGTATGGCTATGTTTGTCTTTGTGCATCTACTTTCGGTAGGTGAAAGGCTGGAATGAATGAGAAGAGAAGGTTCGATGTAGAATATTAGTCATTCATTCATTCATTCATAAGCCTCGAAAATGTGGGCGCGCAGAGAGTGAGTGTATAGCCAGATCCAGCGCACTGGCGATTTTGAAAAGTGGAATCAATCATTTGGGTTCGAATTCAATAAGTAACTACTCACTCAACCACCTCCAATCAGAAATGATACCTCCGATTTTCATTTTGATGCTATAGACTTGTAACCAACAAGATGCAAGTATATATTGCCATACAGTATAACATCGATTAATATCACTGATCTGCCCCTGTATGTCAAGCAGCCTCTTGACTATCCAGATATCCATATTCACATAGGGAAATACCTTATAGTGTATCTCACTATTAAAAGATCGGTTTGTCTATCGCAAACTCCATTACCAAGTTTCCAATATAATCCTACCTCTACCCATAAAGCTAGCCTCAAGCCAAGTATTCCGATTACTCAATCTGAACTCTTGAACAAAAACTAAATATATCAATAAAGGAACGATACAAATAATTCCAGACACCGATAAGGGACTATCCTTGTGATGGAATAAACGTTATATCTAGTAGAAGGGAAAAAGATTGAAGGATCGACTGCGGTTCACGTTCAAGATGGACACTGATGTTTCGATACTCATAGTTCTATTGAATAGATAAAAGGTATGATTAGATGTAGTTTGTATAAAGCTTGGCTACTTTGAAGCCATCGAAATAGCCGCTGGTTCAAGTATCTACCAAGATGAATCTGTCTGCTGTTATGATTTCGTGCCTCCATGTTACCCCATCATTCCCTACCGAGATCGGGAAAATCATATTTCGGACTAATAGGACTGTGTATATTCAGCGGGAAATAGAATTAGTTTAGCTTACATGCTTGTACTCTTGCTCGTACTCTTGTTTGCTATTTCACGAATTGGGAGGGTCTCGGCTCTGAACTCTTCCAGTTCTGGGTTGATCTCCATCTCGTTTCGCCATTCTCGTCGCTTCCCTCCTTGATGCTGTATCCTCTGTCTCGTGCCATTCAAGCTCGGGATCTCGCCAGGATATCTCCTCTCGCCCTCTTTCTAGCTCATCGTATCACTTAACATTAGTAAACCAAAGAAACCATCATCTTAAACTCAACGCCCGCTACTTTTCTTTAAATAATTAGAAACCCCTCGACCAGAACAGGAAATAAACCTGGATAGTTTTCAGGCGTAATCCTGGCAAAAAGCCATCCTACGGAGCCGGCCCCCATGGCACGCGACTTTCCCAATCCGGACACTCGTGCTCATCATTTTCCATATATGGCATTTGAAAACCCCCATCTTTATCAGTATACATATTCTTTTCATATTCCATAAAACCAAACATCATCATATCGGCATTATTACTTATTCCGGTAGATAGCCACCACGCCATCAAAAACTTGACGCGCCAGACTCTCCACGCACAGATCATCTTCTCTGTATTCCATTCATCGTCTGTCGAGTGATCTGGCATGCACCGTACGCAATGATAGACTAGACAAGTACTGTTATTCTCGGCGCTTCGTGAATCTAGGACTACAGGATCAGGGATAATGTGGAATCAAACTAGCTGTCGATTGTGCGGGGTACAGTGGTGGGATGAAGCTACAGATGACATGGTCTACTCTAAAGACGAACTTTGCGGAATGAAATCTTCGGTTTTCTATGGCCAGATTTGATTTTCATTCAATTGTACATATGAAATAGAAAAGGGGATGTAGGATTTTGCGTGGAATTTTGATTTAGCAAATGATTGATGAAGGATGGTAAACAACATCAATATGCGCTTACATAATATGCATTATTCACTCAGAAATGATATGATACAAGCTATTGCTTTTGAAAAGCCTCCCACTCCCTTGTTCAGCTGAAAGCTATGGAAGATTTGAGCTAGATACAACTTGCATAGTGCTAAAAGCCGTAGGTCTAAACCACTGGGATAGATACCGCTTTTCGTCTCGAGCATAAGATCCCTCGAGTTAACAAAGGACTGAACGATACTACTTCTGTTCCAATGCATACTTGGAAATTGCTTGGAGAGACGAGGAGAAATTGCAAGGCAGAGCCAAGCTGTGACACAGAGGCCATGATATGCAGAAGCACGCAGTATATACGAAAGCATGCATATGTAAAGAGCATGCAGGGCGGCTTGTATGTAGCTGGGAGGCACAGAGAGAGAGTACCATAGCGAAAGAGGTGTTGTCGTCCTACGATTCTTGTTACAATTGTTGTTGGTAAGAAAATGAATAAATCCTCGGTATCCCTTCCGGGATGGAGGGCGGATAAACCTCGGAAGACTTGGCGCGCTAGGGTCAGTCTTGCCACATTGATTCTGCTGCCACTCCGAACGTACTCGAGTAGATAGCTGAAAAGCATCCATTTCCACAACCAGACTTTTGATACCCTCAAAATATGTCCCTGTACTTGGTCGAGGCGAAGAAGGCTGTTCGAATGCAGGAGATATTGTTGGAAATGCACCGCCTCGAAGAGTTGATTTCTCAAGACGGCGTGTGTAGGGTTTAGGTTAAAGAAGCTCTCTGTGCCTCTACCTCATAAGATGTCTGTGGCAAGACTACGTCTTGATCCTCGACAACAGTTTTGTCATCCATTCTCGAGCAAATTCTCTGGAAGTTCCAGTGCATGGTCTCTTCCCATAACCATTTAAGCCATTGCAAGAAGCAAGACCACCCGTGCTGTTGTAGGGTTACCCATCCTCGCATCTTCAGTCGGATGTTTTATATGTATGGGTCCCAAAAACCTAACTTCAACTGGAGCAGATCCTTCCCATGGAAATGATAACATGCAGCTCCGTTGGTAGTCCCATCATACAAAGCCTCTGCCGTGTTGGATTTCTGTATGGAATCTGCGGATCATTCTTATGATCTAATCCCACCAGCGTGTCAATCCTTCGACAGCATGCTACCTATGAGTACCAGTAACTCATCCAAACTATGGATTCTTTAATCAATTTCCATTCCTGTACTCTTTTTCCTTTCAATGCAAGTGCTCAGTGCCGATGTTGTCGTCCCAGTATTTTTTTTATCTCTGTTGGTGTCGGAACAATCATGTGATCACGCGTTAGTGCAGGCACTAATAACGCCTTGGTGCCCATATAGTTGTCGTCGATCGACTCAGCTGGCCCTCCTTGAGCAAATAAAACATACCAATTCATAGTACCATGATTGGCCTCCATTCCCCCAAAGTTATTCCAACAGTTAAGTCACATCCGCCCCGAAAAGATTAAGCTGGCCCGCCTCCATGACCCTGATCCAATAGATTCATCGTCCTCCAGATAATAAATTCCCCTATACCCCCATATTTATGGTGTAATTTGAAAGCACTCTATCGATAAAGCGTTGGTATATATGGTTCTAGCCGTTGTTCCCTGTCTGGTTTGGTCTCCGTCAAATTACTCTTCCATATATCATCGGTGGCAAGACTAGCCAAGGACAGAATGTCCGAGCAACCCAAGTTGCGATCGACATCTTAACTGTTGTCGTTGCTTGAATTTATGTAAGTTTTATGTCAATTTGATTTCACTTTATTCACCAATTGTTTATACTCTCCGACATTGGGCGAGCAAGCAAGTTTCCTTGAAGTCATAAAAAAAGATAGATTAAGCTGATCAATGATTTGCACCTGGAGCTGGCTTTCTGCGGCTACTGTATCTGGATGGTGATATGAATGCAGAACCTTTTGGAGGAAGTCCTACTTTTCCTGTTCTCTTATTTATGCCCGGGCGTTTTCATTGAAGTTGTAAGGTTGTCGAGAGATGATATTTTGATAAAGAAAAAGCTTTCATCATCCTAAGCTAGACCATGGAACTTCCACTACCTATGAATATGTACCATAGTTTGCAGTACCCCTTTTTTGTATCGTCTAAGATGGCTTGGCATTTGATAGCTTAGTTGAGGAGCGTATAAACTCTTCATTCTTGTATCCATTCTAGAATTCAGATTGTCTTATATCGAATGGTAAATTTTATACGATAATACAATGATGGAAGGAAGCACGAAGTGGGCTGAGCTTTTAACCTTAGTTGCTACCGATATGTTTGGCGTAATACTCTGGGGGCTTTTATAGATGTGGGAGGTGAGTTGTGATGATATCTTAGCCAGCCCAATGCTGAGGTGTCAGAGGGAAATATAGTCAGACTTAGAGGTTAGGTCAGTAAGGTTTGTGTAGTTTAGATCTATCTTCCAAAATTGTGTTCCGAGGATTTATATCAACTTATAATTTTAAGTGTTCCTTTTGTATACAGGACCAAGGGCAGGCAAAAAGACTACCTCTTGATCAGGCACCAGCGTCAAAGACTTGCTGAATATATCGAGCGTACAAAGAGGAATTGACTGCAATTACTCGAGTATACTCGTCATTCATTAGGTAAGATACACATTGTGGCATGAAGCAATTTAGAAGCATTCATGTTAGAATTGGATGAACAGATGAATCTAGGATGTCACGGTCGCGTCACCGCATGAAAGAGCAAACGAGCAGGAACTTGCCACCTACTCGATCAGTCTGGAAATAATTTTGTATTTCATGAGTAACCCCGAGCCTATCTCAGGGGAAATGCGAGTGTTAGGGTGGACACTTGCATACATCAAGCTTGTTGGAAAACGCTTCCTGAAAGATAACCAACCGTTTCATTGCAGTGACATTCGTAGTCCTAAAGTATCTATCTATCCATCTTCTCTCATATCATAAGCCTCATACCCAAATTACAACGCCCTTGGTATCCAGTAATCAACAAACAACTCTTCCAGCTAAGCCCAATCATTCATCATCACTACTATCCATGATGAACCCCGCTCTAACCCTTGGTCTTCTGGGTTTCGCAAGTGGCATAATATTCTCTTCGTCCTCATCGTCTACCTCCATCGCCCCCCGTTTTGTAATTAAGGGTCCTTTTTCATCATCACTCAAAACTTTCCGCCTCTTCGGCTGCGCCGATCTATGTGAACTTGGGACCGGTGTATCCGTATTCTGAGCATTTTCTTCCTCTGATACTGCATCGCCACCTACGTCCCCATCCTCATCATCACTATCCAGTGAAATTGCACTGCTAGCCCTCTTTTTACTCCCCGTTATAACAATATCCTCGTCACTATCTGTATCTCCTTCTACATCCAACGCACCAGCCATCCTCTTCTTTCCATTCTCCCTCTGCTGACCAACTCCCAACAGGTCTTTCATAATATTAATTTTATTCTGTTGTCTCAATCTCTCCTCCGCTTCGAAGAAGATTCGATCTTGCTCCTCGTCATCTTCATCACTATCATGAACATATAAGTTACTCTTAATCTTGCGGTTCTTTTCGAGTTCTTTTGCTCTCCTAGCAGCCGCGCGTGCCTCTATTTGTTCATCTGTTAACCCACGGCTTTCGGGTTCTTCACTTCCTTCGTTCCTGCGTCTTCTTCGACTCTTCTTTAGTGCTTTTAATGCATCGGATTTCTTCATCGCTGTGGGTCCACCGGGCTCGAATAGTAGCTCTTCATCGTCATCAATGCCATCATCTGATTCATCATCAAATGCTGCACGTCTTCTATTCATACCAGCAGATACTCTCCTGATTTGATCAAGTGCTCCTTTACCGTCATCGAAGGTTGGTGGAGCGAATTCAAATTTCTTAATTAAATTGAGGGTTTCTTTAATTTGATCTGCAGTCTTCGCCGAAGGAACAATCCAGGGAGTATCGGGATCATCAGAAGCTCCAATGCTTGTCAGTCCGACAAGCTTCATCAACAGGCGCAGATAGCCATTCTTGAAAATGGCAATTTTCCGAGCATCGTTGTCTGGCTTGAGGACTGTGTTGATGTTAGCGAGGTAGGGCAGGAAGAGATAATCTGTGATACATACTAATAGTAGGGGCCTTTGGAGGCTCGATTGCCACGGTAGGCACTCCTTCACCCTCTACAAATGGGTCTTTCTCTACGGATTGCAAAGCCAGATTCGCCGCCTCCCAGCTTCTTCTTTCGCTCTCCGCAGAAGACAATTGTGTCTTAACCCATTCAATATGATCGGCCTCATTCCTATCAAGCAACGCCCCAACAGCGACGCCGATTTGTTCTTCCCATTTTGATCCGCCTTTGACTTCTAATTCAGCTGCAGCTTTGGGCTTAGTGGATATTGTCTGCTTTTCATAGCCATATTCCAGGAAATGTGCGGTGCTGTTAGTTTTCGAAAATAGCATTTCCACTACAAGTTCCGGGCGTTCTTGGATTTTCCTCGTGCATTTTTTTAAAAGTTGCTTTACCATTTCGTCCCATTCCTTATAGGAAGGAGACTGAGAATCTATTCCTCCAGGGCCTTTGATCATCTTATAAAACAGGTGAATGATATCCACTCTGAATAACATGACGCTCATATCCTGTTTGAAAGCCACTCGATAGAAGAATCTATGGGCTCTTTTCAGTTGTTCTGGCTTGAGTTCAGGATAGAACTTTGTGAACGACACAAAAGTATCAATACACCCTTGTGAGAGGAATTTGGCAGCAAACCGTTTGTAATCGAACTTCCGCTCCGAGGACTCCTTTTGTGCTCTTGCCTCATCTTCCCCATCGGATTCATCGATCATATCGTCATCACCTTGATCCTCTCCTGCATCTCTCGCAGCCTTCTTCTTTTTTCGCGTGCGTCTCCGAGATCTTACTTGCATGTCCACATTCTGTTTTGAATACTGTTCCAGAATACGCATATAGTTATGCGTAAGCTCAGTGCAAGAATCAAGATAGCCAAATCCTTGATCTTTATATGTTCGAGTGATCATAGCAACTCGTTCGTGGGTCGTGTCTTCGTAAAATATACGTGCAAGAATATTTTCCGCAATTTCTTGATCATCTTCAATGGGTGAATCAGCCATTTCTTGGACAGTAAGAAGGATTTGAGTGAAGCATTTCATGGCAGCACTTAAATCATACCAACTTTTGTTCTCAAAATTGAAATCCATTGCTCTGTTGAGCGTAATGAACATTTCTTGGTTGAGTACACTTGCAACGAGAGCAAAACTATCCACCTCCTCTGGTCCTTTGGTTTTGGAAGGCTTTTTGTTTTTTCTCCTAACTCTTTCTGCCTCAAGGAACCATGATACGAGATAAAAGAATTGACGTTTATGATATTCCAGGACTCTATCAGCTTCTCTATCAATGGCTTTTCGAATATGCGTAAATAGTGGATTGAACCCGGAATCGAGGAACTCTTCGACAAATACTCGTAAATTTTTGGTTGCTGATGCATTGAGGGGAACTGGGTTATCAAAGGCTAGCGGTCCACTTTCTCCTTTCGCTGCTCTCCTAGGTGGCTTGAACTTTTTAGTGCTATCAATTTTGTCCAGTCCCCCTCTACCAGTTCTCAAAGCAGCCTGACCGGAAATCGTTGTCATTTTCGTATCGTCTCGTTGCATCCAGGCCATTGTTCCGAATCGATTATGCCTTGTTGGGGCATTTGTTTGATAACTTCGAAGCATAGCTTGTTCCTTCTTTCGTAATCTGACCAGCTCGTCCGTCTTGCTATTATCCATTGCCTCTTCGCTGAAAAATAGTTTGTCAACATCGACTCCTTTAATCAAATGGAATAAAACATCCATGACCACGATATCCTGAGTATTAAAATCTTCTCCTATCGTTGACGACAATGTCAAAAGAAGGTGAAATATATCTTGGTAGTCGAAAGCATCAATTGTTGCCGACCTCGAGATCTCTGCTTCGTCGCCATCATATTGACCATTCGGTGGAGGTGCAATCATAGCAATATTCCGGATAAAGTACAAGAGCAGTTTAATAATACTCTCATCCCTTGTGCTCCGATCTCCAATGTCCTCCGCCATCGCCGGTAACGCACATCTAACCGCAGTATGTAATATCCTCGCCCCATCGAACCCAAGAATCGACCGCTTGTATCCCACTTGCGCAATCTCCAAATATGGTACATGTCTGTGGTGATTGACCGTCATCTCCTTGCTTTTTTCCAACGGCCAGGTCAATGGCACCAATAACTCCAGGCATGCCAACGCTATCTTTGATTTCAGCCGATCATCCGTGGCATTCTCGGGCCATGCCGCGAGGATTTGTAAAAGATCCCCTCCCACCAAATTGGACTCTGCGAGACATCTTGCGACATCTAATCGATTTGCCTTCTCATCGTAAAGCTTCAACCACCTTTTCAAATCTCGTAGACATGCCAATGCATCATCTCCTAATATGTATCGTCCATCTTCATCTGCTCCGCTGCCTCCCAACTGCGTAAACGGATTAGCTTCTGAACCTCGTCAGATTAACCTCATAGAGGAACGATAACTTACAGCAGTGACCAAACTATTCACATAAGCTCTCACTTCTGGATCCACCACGTCTCTCTTACCACCTGCAAACTCCATCTTGTATTATCTGGCAAGATGGTTGTTGTCGTGAAGAACAACTAGGTGTGTATATTATGGCATTATAATTCATTGGTACAGAGCACCTTGATCGGTACTGGTGGTATTTGATAAATTGATAAAATCGCTTTACACGGCTCCTACCAAAATACGCGATCGCGACGCGTACCCCTGTCAAAAGTCACATGCATGCGCGGAACGATACCGGGCCGAAGTCAATTCCAACCTTACCCCTCGGTACAAGTGAACGTCAACCTTAAATCCTCCTGGGAAAACAAGTGAACCGATGTTAACCTTTCCCATTTTCAAAAACTTCAAGCTTCATCCATTTTTTGAATACAACACAATACATAACAAAAACTACTTTGTTCATTTTGTTCCAGTTTTTGCCCATTATCCAACATGATATCTCCTATCGTGAGAAGGGGACTTCTACAAAGCTCAAGAAATGCAAGGCTGTTCAGTTCTAGTCGAATCCTCTCGGCGCAAGAAGTCAAAAGCCTCGGTGTCATTGGAGCTGGACAAATGGTGATTGAGCCTTCAACTGTCTTTCCGGATGATCAAGTGCTTATGATGTATAGGGATTGGGAATAGCATTAGTAGCAGCACAAGAAGCCGGAGTTCCAGTCACTCTCGTCGATACAAATAAAGTCTCCCTTGATAAGGGTCTAGCCTTCGCCGGTGCGTATGACACCCAAATTTAATATTACTTGAAACTTGTCTAAACAATCCCTACTTCTCTCCAGATAAACTCCTGGCCAAATATGTTTCCAAACAACGCATAACTCAAGAGCAATCCGAGAGCATTCGTTCCCTCCTCACTCCCACAACAAAGATGGACGATCTCTCCTCTGTAGACTTTGTTATTGAAGCCGTACCAGAAATCCCCTCCTTGAAATTCTCCATATTCAGTTCCCTTGCCCAGATATGTCCTCCCCACGCCATCCTTGCCACGAACACCTCCTCAATATCCATAACGCGAATTGCCGCATCCACGACTAAAGATCCCAAGGATACCAGCGCTTCCTCTCGCGTAGTTTCAACACATTTCATGAATCCAGTGCCTATTCAAAAGGGCGTGGAAATTATTACTGGATTACAGACGAGTCAAAGTACATTAGATACGGCAATTGAATTCTGCCAACGAATGGGCAAAATCCCCTCCACTTCGGCCGATTCACCGGGCTTTTTGGCAAACCGAATTCTGATGCCTTATATCAATGAAGCTATTATATGCTTAGAGACTGGCGTTGGAAAAAGAGATGATATAGATGCGATAATGAAGAATGGAACAAATGTACCTATGGGACCATTGCAATTGGCCGACTTCATTGGTATTGATACGTGTCTAGCAATTATGAAGGTCTTGCACGAGGAGACAGGAGACAGTAAGTATAGGCCTAGTGTATTACTAGGGAAAATGGTAGATGCCGGGTGGCTGGGCAAGAAGAGTGGAAAGGGGTTCGTTCTCCCCTTCTTATTAGACTCGTGAATGGATATACTGACATTTTGGTCATAGATTTTATGACTATTAGACGAGAAATAATGTTGATTATCAATCAACATATTATCAACTCGGGTTTTGAAGGCAGAGTGATATGAATATCTGGAACCATCTAATGGTTTTACACAGGGCTTGTTTAGGACGTCATTCTCAAACTAAATATGGCCTCTCATCTCATAGCGGCCGAATTGCAAGACCTTGGGTCTATCAAAAAGATGCTATGTTGTACCATTTCAATCATCCTCAGTACCTTGATTTGCATCTCATTCTGCTTCAAGCTAGGCGGCTCTCAGCACTCAATCTCCGTGGCAAGAAACCGTTGAGATGGAATACCGTATTGACCGAACGCATCACACTCCTTTCCTGCGTGTATCATCACAATTTTTAACAACTCCTCACAAAATTTATTTGAGAGAAGAAACCCATTGGTACGGGCTGTGACTTCGGCGATGGCTTAAACCTCCCAGAGGAAAGGTAGAGCGCGCTCCGATACAATCGTATTCTCCCACATAGTAACTATTCCTTGTAAGTGGGCTTTTCCATCTTGAAAGGTTGTGCCCCATACGCAGGCTTCACACTGACAATAAAAACCGTATCTTTCATGCAAGAAGTGTTGGCGGGGAGGAAGAACCTCTGGACCAAAGCACAGTATGAAATGGTTATCTCTTCACCCCTTTTCGCATCTGTGACTAGATGAACTTCAATGAAAGATGTAGGCTCGAGGGGGCGATTTCGGTTGAGTCTCCATGTTGTATTCGGAATGCAGGAGTGGTTGATGATCGAAGCATCAACGGCCAAAAAAACTTTTCCACCCTCATGTTCCCTGGTTTGCAAACAATTCGTTCTGTAGATGGAATGAATCTTTTCTTCAAAGCTGGCGTTGATGTCGAGCTGGTGAGATAGCTCCAAGAAGTCGTCCTCCACTAGATTACCAGCTCTCTGCATTTCCTCCTATTTTGACTTGATGGATTATTTTGTTACTTCAGTCATCGATCTAAATCCCATTTGCGATTGCTCTACGATAATAAGGTGGCTAGATACAAGATCTCCCTCTGCGAATAAGCCTTTTCCGATCTTTCCATGTGCCTCTTCACGGACTTCACAGTCGAAAAACGTATTAATTGCTGCCATGTTTTGGATTTTTGATAGATCGTCGAATGTGGAATGGAGGATCTAGTTGTACAAAAGTGAAATCTACACAGGATAATAATTCAATCTCATTTAATACGGGTCCAGCAGCCATCAGGTTCAACAACTATCGAGCAGAGAAGGACATTGAGGAAGGAGAAGGTATTGCAGAGAAGGTCTTGCTCAACGCAGTTGAAGGATTTCTTTCAAAATGGCCTATGAACAAAGCCAATGGATAGCTATCTCGGCAACAGGTATCTATGCACAATGCAAAATGATCAACATATCACCTCTCAGAGATTATCCAGATAAATATCTGTGTCTCATGGTTCCAGCCCAGATGGTGTTGCATATTTTTTTGGGAAAATCTAAGAAAGAAGCTTGGTGTTGATTTTGAGCCTCGGATGATATTAGTCGTAGACTCGGTTTTTACTACTGTTGTGGTTTTTTTTATTTGACCACGGCGTGATCCGACAGTGCAGTTTGGTATAGCCGTTATAGCACAAACGCACTTGGATTTTTCCAATCACGGAGAGCAATGTTTCCAAATGAAATCCCATCACGTCATAAATAAGATAAAACAGAATGAGGCAACCTCCACACAATGATACTGTCATTCAAGATCTAAAGATCGTTTTCTCCCCCTTCTGTAATTCACACTCTTCGCAAAGCTTTCTCTGCCCGCTTCCCACCATCCATCAGCCTCATCACCCCCATATACCCCCAACTCCCTTCTTCTTCCATTTTCTCCTGGCCCCTTCGCCCACACCAGAGTCCGATCAATGCTCTCAAAATTTCTTTCAAGCTTCCAAGGTTTCAAGCTCAAACCCGCCATCAAGATTCAAACAAAACCCCCAAACTCAAGCCCCCAGAAGGAAGAAAACATCAACGCAATTCAAAAGCCCATACCCATATCCATATCCAAAACCCCAGAAAAAAAAAAGCCGAATCCAAAAAATATGGTCAAATTATACACAAGAACCCAAGTGCCGAAGAAGAAGAAAGACTTTGATTTGTTGATACCCGTAATCCGATTCCCAGACCCTCTTTCCTTTCCCCGTAGAAATATATGGGTATGAAATGCACTGCACGAAACGAACACAGAAAGCAGGATATAAAAACAATTCCAGATAGTATCTCCAAGAAAATACAAAGAAGGATGAAAAAGCTCAAACGCTCGAATGCCAAAAGGTAGAAAATGTGATAATGTCGGATTCCCGTCCGAGCTGCGTCCGAGGAGTGCTCGAAATGTGAAGTGTAAGTATGAATGAAGTATGTATAGAAAATATATGTAAATATGAAAGTATGCGTATACGACTGAATCACATGTATATGCAAAAAAGCAATAAAAGGGCTGTATTTAGTATGAGAAAGGGGTGCCCAAGAAAGATATTGAAAGTTAAATGGCTGAGGTGACCGTGTGTTTGGTTTCGAGCGTCACTATGTTTTATGTGGAAGGAAGGGTGAATTCTATGCTCTGCTCTTTCTCCAAACTGCAATGCCATTAATACAATGCGAATCTTCGAAAGAAAAAAAAAACTTTTGTGTGCGCAAGGATCTTGAGGAAGAAAATGTCTTCAAGAAGACATATGAGAAGGGGCATAGCCCGGCATGGTAAAACTTCTCTTTCGGTTATCTTTCCCCTCCAACTCATTAGGTCGAAGGTATGATGAGCTATCGCTGTTGTTTCTCTGCGATTGCTGCTCAGGCTGTGGGTGGCTCTGAGAATGCTGTTGGCCTTGACTTTGCGAGCTAAATTCTCGCTCGCTTTGAGGAGCTCTTGATGCGTTGTATGCGTTTGAGAAATCTTGCGGTGGTGCCATTGGCGCACTTAATTGTGGATGGTTTGCATCGCTTGGTGTTCGGGGAAGTGAAAACTCCATTGGTGCCGTTAGAGGTGCACTGGCGAAACCGGCCGAGTATGCGGGTGTAAAGGGGCGGGAAGTGGGAGGCAGATGCGATGAGCCTTGTTGGGGGAGAGATCGATATTGGTTGCGGAGGTCAAGGCCGTGGGGAAATGAGGCACCGGTGGATGCTCGCAGGCGAGACATTGCAGCTGGGGAAGATTGCTGTTGTAAAGAGGACGGTGGATGCGATGGCGAGTAGTTCATGTGTTGAGGTGAATGCTGAATGCTGGAATCTACCAAAAATAGTTAGTCTATGACTTCATTTGATCTGCAAGGATAGGACGAACTTGGGTAAGAGCTTGACTCAAATTGTTGCGCATTGACCGCGTTATTCTGCTCTGGCTGGTACATCGATTGTTGTCGTCCAGTTGATTGAGGGCTCGGGTGCCCAGCCTGGTGTGGATAATTTGCGTAATCTAGAGAGTCTCCTTTCCAAGACATGCTAGACCTCAATGGCGACTGGAGTGATTCCGATCGCGATCTTGACATCGTCTCTCGAAGCTGTAATGGTTGCAACGGTCGACCGTTGTGGTGTCTTGGTTGGGAAACTGCCTGGTAACCCCCTTGTCGATCAAACGGATTCGAGCTCCGCGGTCCTGAGCTCATAGGACTTGAAAGATGGCTGGAGAAATATCGATCAGACGAAGTAACGGACAATGGCGATAGAACATCAGGTGTGCCAATGGAGGTTCCCGGAGTGAATCCAACATGTCCATATGCAGGACTTATACCTGCTGGTGACATGTGGTCATCATGTTCATGTCTGCGCATAGTATCTACCATCAAAGGTCGTATCATATGATCCGCGTAATTTGGCACAAAATCGACAGGCGATTGCATCGAATTTCCAATGCCGTGTACAGCTCCGTAAGGAGAATGAAGAGCCTGGACGTTGTCGAAGTCATCCGGTACAGCCCTCATTTTCATCATTCGCTCTCGGTCATCCGCAGTGAGTCTCTTGATTTTTGCGCGTCTGCTTCCATTAACTCATGTTCTCTGACCAGATTGGGTTGTGTTTCACATACCGATTCTGAAACCACACTTGCACTTGCCGTGGGCTGAGGCCTGGAATCTCTCGTGATAGTCGCTCACGATGAGCAGCATCTGGATGCGCTTGCTTTGCGAATTCACTCATTAGGAATCGAGTCTGTTGGTGGGTAAGACTAGAGAGTGATTAGTTTTATGTCACAATACACAATGTGAATAGCAAGGCCAGCATACCGAAATCTTTTCATCTTCCTACGTTCCGCTCTTCGTTCCGCTGCAGTCTGTGGCGTTGAAGAAGCTCCATCTTCACCATCTAGCATATCGTCGTCGTCGTCAACATCATCATCGTCTTCTTCCTTGGGATCCAGAAGAGCTCCATCGTCCTCACTTGCATGCGCTCCAGCTCCCTGTTGTGGTAATGGCGCGCTAGATGCAGACGTCAATGGATTCAGTGCTATCGTCCCAAGTGAAAGCGGCGCCGATTCTGTAGAAACCATTGATTCATCCCTGGTTCTATTGGCGGCGGGCTGACCACAATCTCCCGGGGCTGAGTCTGGTCGTTCTATGATCGGGGTTGACGGAGCTTCTGGTTTTATTGGGCCAAGTGTGTGTCGGTGCTCTAAAGGCGGTCTGGCAAGGGGTTGCTGTTCCCCGTTGTTGGCATTTGAGCTCGCAGAGTGCTCATAATTTTGATGGACCATACCATTCTCTCCAGGGACTTGATACGAAGAGTACTGTTCTCGCCAGTCCTGCTGCGGTGGTAAAGCCTCAAAGTTCGCCATCCGTGGGGACGCAAAGTTAGCAGACCCAAGTTTACTAGAGGACCAAGTGTTCCGTCCTGTATCGCATTGCCGTGTAACAAGCATTGAGAGTATCTGTTGAATGACCGTTGACGATGGTCTGGGAGCTGGTTTGAGGGGTTCTTCAAGAGCCCTTGATTCAAGAAAGGAATATCTAGATCGTTTTGTCGACGTGATAAGTAGCCGTAAATTGAACGAGTGTAAAGGCCGCTATAAACATTGGCTGATCACTGACCAGAAAAGAACGTAAGGCCTGTCGAAGGCAAGTGATTGTGAAGTCTAGTCCTGCTTGGTGAATGACGATTTTGAAGCAGAGGATACAGTGCGTAAAGCTTGCTACTGTCGCTATTGATGGATGAATAAATTAATCCGAAGTGCCTTGATCAAGATCTGCTTAATAAGGTTGATTGAGGTATGGACCAGTCCCGGAATTATAAATGAAAGGATTTTGATGTTCTGGGCAAGCCGAACGCGTATACCTTCCAGAAGATTTTGCTACTTGACGAGTCGGTAATCAACGACTCTACCGTGGAGGGAAGAAGATGAAGCGACGACTGGTCCAAGGATGAATCGATCTCAACGACCGGGTGTGGCGAGTGTCCTGCGTCGTCCAAATGAAATATAAATTGCTTTTGGTTTTGATGACGTGCCAGGTCCGTAGGAGAAGTGACGGGAGTGAAGCTGAAGGGGGGCCGTTGTCTTTCTTTCCACGTTCGATCGACAAGCGTCGGGTGATATACTCCAAGATTGAAGGCCTTTGATATATAAGTTCCTTGATTATGATCACCACAGCAAGGGCACTGGACCCGAGAAGCGCCCTATCACCCCTGTTTCTCTCAAATCACAGGAAGCCCCTGTCGTTGCAGCAAAATGCCGCTGAAGGAAATTATACCGATAACAGGAGTCTAGGCGGAGCGGAGTAGTGTCAAGATACCCACCTCGACTTGATACAGGGCTTGCACAGCTGCGTCTAGGATTTTGCTTGGGAGGGCCGGCGAGATTTAGGGAGAGTTGCACAAGCTAAAGTGGATGAAGGCACGTTGGAGGGTGATGTTTTTAATGCACGAGGACATCCATAGTCAGCCATAGACAGATATACAAAGACATGACAAGAACAAGAAGTGAAGCGGTGCAATGAGATGATTCTGTGTATGAAGCCCCTGTGGCTAGTAAGAGGATTGACAAATGGAAACGAAGCTGCAGCGAAATGCTGGCTCTATCGAGAACTGTGCAGAACGTTGGAAAGGTGAATGTGCGACTGGGGTGTGGGAATGTGGTGCCGGCGCAATCATCCGATAACTCAGATGAAGCATTCAAACAAAGGACCAACAGGAATAGGTTAAAACAACAGCAGGGCTCCGCAGCAATGGTGAGTTGTATCGATCTCAACTAAGCCTGATGTAGGAGAGCTTGAGAGAACAACGGATATGACAGGGGACGAGCGTAGAGATCGAGGCTGGGTCTCTTTTGCGCGGATCATTGGTCTCCATTTGCATAAAAGAGTTGGATCACTGACTCTGTGGGTCAACTCACAACCGTTGTCGCCAATAATATAGACCGCCCAATAATGGAGATCTAGGAAGACATGGGGGGCCTCAGATTGGTTATGCGAGTTGTGACATGACAACGTGACGACCCTACCGCTTAAGGAGGGTAAAACAAAAGTTAGATTTCAAACGGGAAATACCTGGGTAGTCGAGCGTATTTCGCAAAACGATACATGAGCATGAGAGCATAGCCGTAGAACCTTATAAGTCGTTTAAACCTCCGTACTATACTAACTGGGTAAATGACAAGAACGGGATGCTGAGGGATGGATGAATCAACAATGGGGGTTGTTCTCGGTACTTCTGAGATCATCGTCAAACGTCAAACCTTGATATGTTATGCGTATCTCTCCATGAGAGGGCTGAGTGAAATCGGCTACAACGCCCATAGATGTAGTCTAGTCGGGCGAAGGTTGTTTTGACATATGTAGGGAGGTTCCGGATGCGAGAGGTGATGTATGGGGTGTTGTGTAAGGGAGGCTATGCGCACTCGTCGTATACCGTACGTGCTGGATGAACAATGGATGCATTGTTCGTTTCCATGATTTCATAAAGGGTAGGGTAGGGCCTGCCGTTAGGTTTTTGGGTGATGCGAAAATTGGAGCGTATCCCCGGTACTAAGGTGATGCTAGGAGGGTGCGAAGAAACCTACTAAAGAGCTAGAGGAGCTAATCCACATGAAAGGTAACGGAACTTTGAAATTCTAAATGGCACTTTGGCATTATTTGTCTAGGTTGATCGTACTGTACCTCGTAGAACGACAGACTATTACTCCGTGCAGTCTTCGAATTTTTGATTAATTGGCGGGTACGCGGGTAAGGTTATTAAATGGACTAGGTTTTGTGATCTTTTGAGAGGGATTTGGCTCCATTTGAGCAAGACATGCTTCGTAGAGAAAAGAGAGTTTCAAGATGACTGGGGTTGAATTATGTATTCCAGTGCTATATCGGCCATTTTTCACGTCCTGTTTTGAAAGGTGGTGGTCCTGTCTAGAATGTAGGTAGATACGAAGGTACTCGAGATCTATGGAACTCCTCGTATGTTGAAAGCATTATCCAATAGTTCCAGCGGAAAAGCCTGCATCCGCCCCATCTCCCTCCCTTCAACGACGGTGAATGAAAAAATGTACGAGTGAGTATTTGGAATCTAGGTGGGTGCTAATTAGCATTTTCGTTAATCTCAACAGTCAAACTAGGTTGCCTTTAGAAGAAACTATTTTGATAGGTTCTACACTTCTTCCAGAAACACTTAGTTTTGGTCTTGTTCAAGGCACTTCCAAGTACGAGCAGCTCGCAAGTAGCTTCTCAGAAGTTGATATATGGAACATGCTCCACTATTAGCAGTTTGAGAAAATTCGGGTTCTTTATACTCGTCGAGAGAACCGAGGAAGCGGAGACCTTGGTGCGTTGAAGCGTGGAAATGAGATTTAAATCCCCTCAAGCTTTAAGTACTGCCTAGGTAGGAAAGGTACCGACCGATTAGATTCAGGAGTTGAAAAGTTGAGACATCCAAGCGCAACTCTCATCAGATTAGATCGAATAGCATCAAATCATCACATCTTCATCACATCTTCACCACATTACATTATCACATTGTCACATTATCACATAGCCCATCACATAACCCGTCACAATACTCGTACTAGCTGTATGGATTCATAAGATAATATCACACTTTTTCCATCAAGTCTCTCTTTCCACCTGGCAAGTCTCACCTCGGTAGCTGGAAAAAATATTTCCCTAAAGACAGGGCTCATCTGGCGAAAGTCTGTGCACCCGCGGTCCATGAGTGTAGCCACGAGAGAGAGTTCCGAGGACATCTCGAGATAATGGAGAACGGAATAATGTCGTGATATGCACAAATGTGCGTCTTTTGAGTTTATTTCCCGCTTCTGCGTCTCACTACCACTAGTGACCGCTGTTAGCGAGCGATGCGATGTTGTAGCGTAGCAGCAAGATACACATCCTAAGGAGCCTTCAAGCATTTTCTCGCACCCATAAATTCGTACCTTTTTCTGACGAGTACCGTCCCTACGGTCCGGTAACTTTCAACACAGCACGCTCCCGTCGAGGAGTGAGTTACGTGTTACGTCGGGTAGGTACAAAAATACTTTGGGAAATACCATGCAGTAGTTTCAAGGACACAGCATATTTCGCTGACTACTGTCACGGTGACTATCTAAGGCTTCACAGTCATAAGGGGATGTTAGAACAGAGAATATAAAACATGAGTGATCCCTCCGCCAGTCTCACAGTATCCACAACGAATCTCGCCTTTACCTGCCTGCACGTTGTTGTATCGCTGCTATGTAATCGCAGATGGAAGGATTTTAACGATCTGATACCAGGATGCGAGTACTTCTGTCAAGAACATCTCATCGGAGCACCAAGAGTCTGTTCAAACTTGAGAATTCTTATTTGTGTAATGCATGACGTGGAAAAGCGAAGCCTTCAATTGTTCGTCCGTCTATTCATGTAGGTTTTAACGTGTCGATTAATCTTCTACTTTTAGTAACGAGACATCAATACGTATCCCAATAACCACGGCAATCATGGCATTGTCAATCCTCACCCGTGAAAGGCATGAATAATATTCATAAGGCTGATACAGAATATGAAACAATAGCTGTTGGAGATGATGAGTTGAGCCTCGATTATTGACAGCGACGTGTTGGAACTTGAAAGCAACGCAAAGAGCTCGGAGACCTCAGTGCTCGTATAGATATGATATTTCAGGAATCAACTTTTTGGCAAATAGCCTTCTTATCAATTGTGGGGGAAGAGAATTGGCTTGGATTGAATTTTTGTTGCGGCGTGCATGAGTCGAGAGAATGAAGGGGCGTCTGTGGGTAGCCGAACTCGGAAGTCTTAAAAAACCCCCATTCATGGTAGCTAGAAACCTAGATCGTGCCGGAGTGCAGGCGGGATCTTGAGAATGTCGTGGTTTGTGATCAGGCTGAGGATGCACAGTAGCCTTTTATAATTCTTGCGCGACGCACTTTAATATGCCTTCGTGCAATTTTTGACTGGCGAAGTAGGGTGATGCTAATGCTTCGGGCCTGAAAGTGGCCATTGAAAGTGTGCGCTAATTGGATGAAGCTGGTGAAGCCACGACAAGCTATCTGGTGTAAATTGGCAGCGTGTCAGTGGTGCAGGCGTGGTGTGCAAGAAGATAAACATTGGGCGACACTGCTACAGAGGGAAAACTCCGACTGTGCGGTACCTTTAGGCCTGGGTAATGTCACGGTAAGGGGTAGCACAAGGATTGTGTTGCACAGTTGTGGCTGGAGGCAATCAAGATCAGAACAATCCTTGGCCGCAGCAACGAATACGTATTCTCCCAAAATGCGGTAAACACAAGGAGATTGGAGGCTCTACTGACAAGGGCAGGCAATAATCGCACAAGGCTCACGAGAGATTCAAAGGGATAACCGAGACGATTAACTTTTACGCCCGTACGATTCAGAAAAGGAGAGGGTGCAAGAGATAGAAGTAAGATTTGGGGGAGGGTTGTTTTCCCTTACCAGGTACCTGTCGTGATGAAATTTTTAAAGTTTATAAAAGCCCTAGTAGTATGTATTACTAGGTTTGCAGAAGGAAGAATTATGGATACATTTAGAGGCAGAAAACAAGGCCAACTCATTGGTGGAGTAAATGCAGGTACAACCGCCGACAAGGTCCTGGTGGTCTAACAGGTATATGTCTAACCGGGATCAAACATAATAAAGGGGAGAGAGAAAGAGGATGAAACAAATTTCGAATCTGATCCACTCACTTAATCCATAATTCTAAGCATTTCAGAATAATTCGAAAAAACAATAATGCGAGAGCCGTTGCATCGAGCGCCGACCAGTGAGTGAGTGGAGTTGTGAGCGGCTGTGCATACGGACTTCCCAAAATGTACGAGTGCGAGCGAGTGTGAGAAGCCGGATACGATTTGGCGTCGAAAAGAAACTTCAAATAGTATATTTCTATCATCTCGGGACTAAACAAGAAGGAGATGTTGTTGAGATCGCCCGCAGGATCACATGGCTATTTTATATGTTCAAAAGAGCTAAGGCTGCGTGGGAAATAGGAGGCCGTACGAACAGTGCAATGAACAATGCGAATGGACTCCGATGGGAGACATCAGGAGTACAGTACTCGAGTAGCTGAATGACTAATAGTTACAACAAGCATAGAAAATGTATTGTACTGTGCCTTGTCTACCTAGATAGTGCCTTCATCGTTTGTAGCACCTTCTAGCCTGCTCGAGTACATATTTACCATCTAATGTTGTACATAGACTTCAGCTGAACTTTTCCAGGTACAGATATCAAGCCATGATATTCTTCAATGTTCCAGCCGCCCTGGATGCCATCCATACTTTGCCTTGATCGCCCCCAAATCTCAACCGCACCTTGAAGTTTCATTCCGAGCACGGTCTGTGATTTCGAAACGGATCAAGTCTTAAGCAAGCAATTGTGTTTGACCGGTCTGCTAATTGCTCCTCAATGCCCACCGGTTGTCGTCCTCATACCACCCCAGTCCCGTCTTAAATGTTTTGCAATCATCACGATTTCTTTTGCCCAAATCAAGCTCTCGGCTCCGTTCAGAAAATCACCCAATTCCGAGTAGGGCGTCTAAGACTAAGAAAGTTTCTTCCAACTTCCAAGTTCCCATGGGTCTCTCCTACTTCTCTCACTAAGACCTCGGAAGCTCGGAAGAGTAATTTCGCAATAGACCAGGGCCGAGACAGCTACGACCACAAGTCGCTTACAGTAGAACTTCTTCTTTGGAATTGCCGAGGAATCGCTAACAACGGAGTCTAAAGCCAGGAACCAGTGAGGGAAACATCGGAAACATAACGGCACAAAGATAGGCCTGTCATCATGGATGCCATCTGGTCCCATTCTTAAGCCCTTTACTGTTTAGATAGCGCTTATGCCTCATTTAAAATATTCTCCGACATATTATCCACTCAATAGTCCGCCGAATGGCTCAACAAGTATCAGAAAGTTCGACTTTTAGACGTGACGAATCATCGGCACCACTTTAACATCCTCAAACAATACCCAGGAATAAACACCCGCAAAAAGGATGTTGTGAACCAAACATCAGTACACGAATGCTTGCAAAAAAGCACATTGTCACATCGTGTTGTACGGGGTGCGCTCATCACGATGCGTCTCTACTCCGGATTGGTGAAACTCTGGCTAGGTTAGGTAGTCGTCATACGTCTAAAATGACCTTCATGTTATGTTGTTGTGAAGAGTTCAGGCAATTCCAGGCTGCTGATGAGCTGCCTCATTATCCGCCAGTTTATCCGAGAGATTGAGGGGTGCAGAGATCCCAACCACATCACGTCCACCATCCATGCCCATGCATGTGCTCATCTTCTGGTGATGGGGGGGTCATAATGGAATCCCTGTCCAACTCTCAAGGCCTTGCTGTGTTGATCAGCACGGGCGCCACAAAGGAGTACCACGCTGGATTCTCTCATGTTCTGAAGCTTCGATCATGGTGAGTGGACAGATTTTGCCTCTCAACAGCATGTTAGCTGCCATGCGGTGTTCTCCCTCAAGGAAGACCACATCCTCATAGGACGGCGACCATTCACATCATTATCTTCACACAACTCAACCTGCAGCTCTCCACGAGAACTAGCACGAGAAGAAATATCCCGCGTTTTCCCATCCATAGCATACATGGAGAAAGTATCACCATTGCCACCATCTCACCGCATATGTGCGCAGACACAAGGCGCAAGGTTGCTGTGTCCCCGGATTTTCAGATGCTCAAAATAAACCCTGTGTACGGGCGATGAACTTTCCGGTAGTAGGTACTATATACTTTCTAATTCTGAATTCGATACATGGACTTCAGGATCCTGAGATATCAAGGGAATACCGGCAGTTGTCGGCGATTAATATATTATATTACATGTAACTCATGCATAATAAGGTTTATATTGCAATCTATTTCCAACACTACAAAACCATATGTACCTGGTTATGGCCCCATTCCAGGTTTCTGGTTATCACGGAAGATTCTCAATCAAAAAGGTTATCGTAGACCCCATCAATAATAAGTTTGAGCATCCAAAATTCAGATCACTAGCCTGACAAGCTTCTACCAGTAAAGCTTTGAGTTTCTTGGAATTGCCTCAGTTTTGAGCAATGTGGCTCTGAATGATACCTCCCTCGGGATTGTCGGGCATATTCACCCTATGGACCAAAATGGGCGAAAGGAACCAAAAAAGTCCTCATCCAGGCGCAGGCGAGGTACAATTCAGCCGGGTTCTTCTTATGCCGTCAAGATCCACTGTTCAGTGAATATTTCACGGGGTCGATGAATGAGCCTCATCGCTTTGCATGTTACTATTTGTTGATAGAGCGGGAGGCATGGTTTCGTTACCAGCCGTATGCTACGAGTTAAAGTGCTCGTGTATATTTTGGGGGGAGAGGGGGGGAGGGTAGAAGGGCCTGGCATATCCTTGGAGTCGGGAGAGTTTCAGTCTCGCCTCGCGCCCCCTAGCTACAGCATTGTGTGTCACCAAACTGTGTCAACACTCAGCAATGCTAGTACAACCAGGTAACAGGTAAGCTGAGGTCAAAATATGGTTCAGCACAGAGATCTTCGAGGATGGCCAGTCCTGCCGTGGTGTTGAATCCATCAAGAGTCGGGATGAGGTTCATTCCGCAGTGTAAAGGCTATTTTTCCTCGAGGTGGCACCGCACCTTGCCCTACAGATATCAAAAGCAGATGGTAATATGCCCATGTTTCCTATTGGTTGACATACCGATAATATTACAGTGCTATACGCGGGAGTGAACACTAACACATGGATACACTTTCTGCTTGCTTCCGGGATATCCTTCCGTCCGGTTCGCCCACCACACGAACCAACCCAGTTCTCCTTCCTCGCCAGCTTTTTCAAATACGTGGATAATATATTGACGACATCTAGGTATACTCATGACCATCTCAGGCTTAGCCCGTCTTGTGTACGAACATACGCTAGCGGTTCGAAAATACAGCACGGCCGACACATTGAATACCAAACAGGAACGAACGAGCTAAGAGCGGATTTTAGCGCTTAGCGCAGTCGTTATTGACAAGTTCACAACAGGTTATATCCCAACATCAAAGTCCAATATCGTCACATATTCACTAACATCAAAGTTCATTTGAAGAGGAGACATGCAGTTAAAACTTCCATCACAGTCTGGTACGTACCTTGGCTGGAGAAGGCAGGTCTAGATGTCATTTTGTCAAGAATACGACTTCATATCTCTGTGGCGGTTATCAATGCTAAGCTGAATAGGGTATATAAGATTCAGTAGAACCTGCGACCAGTGTATAGACGGCAATGCGGCAGAAAGTCTACATACTCTTCCGAAGATCTTGTCCATCTCAAGAGTAAAGCTTTAGCTCAACGTCCTAGCAATGCTTTCTCCGACGGAACGTAAAGTCCGTTAGTCCGGCGGGAATGAGCTCGCTAGAAGCCACACACGAGGTGATATGGTGGCATTGTTCACTGTAGTAATCGTGTAAAGAGGGGTTCATTGGCTGAGATTAATCAGGTGCGCAAGCAAGGCATTTTATGCTTTGAGAACACTTAGCCATAGCGGGTAAAAAGCTCGAGCAAATAGCTGGAGATATGACTGTAGGACTCAAGCTGGGTGATTCAGATAAGCATCTGTTTTTATTGAACGGTGGAGTTGACAGAATGCTAAGCCTTAACATCGTGGTACAATAACGGCTGCCAAACGATAATAAAGTAGCTAATAAAGGTTTCCATAGTAAATAATAGACGTGATGATAATAGTCTCTTCGACAAGCACGTCAAAGTCAAACTCTGCACCCTGACATATTCTAGAAACCAACTATATAACCAACAAGCAAAAGATACCATTGTAGCGTACAGCAAGATTGCATATTATTATATGAGCAGCATCAACGAATCTCATACTGCATCAGCAGAAGTACCAATTCAAAGTCGGTGCCAGGAATGAAGCTCAGCTATATTCACAGTACAACTAGGGTGCTGTTAACGTTCACAAATATGACTCTCACTATTCGCAAGTTTTAATCACAATCGACTCCATCGATACTCACCTGGAATGACTAAATCAAAAGGAAAGTAAGCCCTAAACCACGGAAACATACAAAACCAACGACTAGCATCCGCTTGGCAGCTTAGACATCAAATAAATTACCCAGAGTTTCCTTAGTAATCATTCCATCTCTCTCCGTTCTTCAACCCAGGCTCCCACACAAAAACCATATCGACTCGTCCTTGCCTTTTTAAACGTTCATCTCCAACAGGTATTGAGAATCTTAATAATCAAAGCAAATGCAGCATTTCAAAACCTCCATGCTGAAAAACGTAGCTATATCATGAATTCATGGTCAGTGGTAATACAACACGCAACATAACCGAGCTGAAAGGAGAGCGTTCAGCCTCGCCAAACACAACCCTCGCCTTCAACCATAATCAAGTACCCCAGGCACACAGGATGGCAAAGACGAGAATTATTCCAATAAACTTGGTATCTTTCTTCTCTTTATTCATTATTATACGGTGTTTTCCAGTACGATAGTCACATACAATATAATTCCGCAGGTGTCGTTCATGAATTATCTCCTCCCCCTTCAGCATGCATCATCGTCCGGTGGTTGTCACTTCTACCAAATTTCATTACACGTATTATCAATCCACGCCGTCAAATTTACCTTCATCTTCAGGAAGCTCATCGTCTTCCTCCAATACCTCGAACCCCTCTCCATCCTCGTTATCCCCAACCACTTTTCCATCCTCGATGGCTAGGATCTCCGCTCCACCTTCTGGTAATCCTCTCTCCTCTCTTAATTGCCTTATCTTGGAGTTGGTCATCTCAAAAACATATTGACCTAAATGTTCTACTCCCTCCATAACCGCTTCGCCCTGTACCGACTCTAGGCCCTCCTCATCCGCCAGTATCCTCTGACTTGGCCACATCTCCCCGGTACTCAGCATCAACTTATCTGGCCTCAACAGCAAAATATCAAAAGCCTTTTTGAGTTCAAAGCACGATTCAAACACCTCTCGTCGTCCCAAAATATAAAGACCGAGACGAGCGCGAGACAGTGCAACGGTGAGACGTCTGATATCGCGAAGGTAGCCGACACGTGACGTACGAGTAAGGGAAAGTATTACATCTGAAATCTTATTAGCTTCTTGTTTGTACAGAAAACTTTTCTCGAGAAACCTACAGTCATTTTGTTCTCCTTGATATTTATCGACTGTTGTGACAATTTTTGGGAGACCAAATAGAGGATTCTTGGCACATCGATGGAATAGGACATCTTTGATTAGTGCACGCTGGCCAGCATATGTGGACAATATGCTGATTTTCGAAGCTGGATATCCGAGCAATCGCATATACTGGTAGATGGCAACTGCATATTCTGCTTCTCCTAAGTTCTGGATGAAATGAGGAGTTGGCTCCATTTCACCCTTGCCTTTGTAATCAGGCACTTGGATGAATTGATAATCGTATTTGAAACCCGCATTTGCGGTTTGATATTCAGGTGTAGTTGATACGATTGGCAAATTACCAAGGTTTTGATAACGCCATGAGTAGAGAGACGCAATAGATGGACGGGCACGACCCTGTTGATCGAGATTGATAGTGGGAACACCCAGGCGAACCAGGCGAGAGAAAAGCGATTGTTCAAGGTTTGCGTAATGACGGAATGCAAGATTTTGAATGACAGGAGAATTCTGGAAGTGGTCACCGCACAAAACTACACGCTGCAGAGGAGTTCCGCCACTCTTTGGCTTCTGCAACGCCATAGGTATGAAGTTTTCAATCTCAGTGATCTGAGCCGCCTCCTCCATAATAACATTGTCGTAGTGAAAACCAAGTGACGAGATTTCACGTCTTCTCATGGCTGCATGTGTAGAGGTCATCGCAATGATTCGAGCCTCGTTAGTAAGAAGATAGTTCGCCTTATCTCGATCGCGTCGCAGTATCTCGAATGGTCGGACATCTTCAAGCTCCGCAAATATTCTAGTAATGTGGTGATAGCAGCCTGTAGCTACATCAATGACGGCATCTTTATCAGCACCAGAAGGGAACAGGGGCTGAGGGGCGTTCGAAAAGTAGTAGTGAAAGGGGAACGCAGAGACAATCGACTCAGATGTTGATTCCGGGTCTTTAATAACTTCCAGAAATCTAGTCCATGCCGGCTCAACGTAAACTGAGTTGAAGTAACCAGCAGTCTCTGCTGAGCTTCCATGGGCACCTGGAGCGCCAAAATTGGCTGCAAGACGATCAACCTCTCTAAGGTAACCATCCCTATTTTCAAGGAAAGACTCGACACGTCCGTGCTTACTAAAATTCGTTTCTGTGTCTAGCTCCTCCTCACCATGGCCCAACCGTAAAAGGTGGCGCTCATCAATGTCTAGAGCAACAATTTTCTGGAATAATTGATTGAGAGCTTGATTACTATGTGCAATGAGAAGAGTGCGCTGATTAGGGAAATTGTGGTATAGGTTGTTGATGATCTGGGTTGCAACATCCGTCTTGCCCGTTCCTGGAGGACCGACAATAACGGTAAGACCAGGTTGCGTGCCAGAGATGATTGCTTCAATTTGAGCAGGAGTAAAACGGACTTGATTTAGCTTAGGAGCATCCATGGGATATGGTCCCGTGCTTGGCGGTTTGTAAGAAGAGACCTGTATGGCTTGTAGTTCCTCTTTTGGCGCCGGCGCTGCTTCCCTGCGTCTCTTCTTTGTTGGTCTGGCTGGTGGTTCAGCGGCTTTCACTACAGTCTGCAACACATATGGTGGTCCAAAGCCACCCGTAACCCCATCATTTGGCTCAACAGTCCTACCAGGCAAGCTCTCGACAAGATGTTGCCAGTCAAGAAACGTATCTCGATAGTCGACTTTTTTGAGTTGGTTTGACAGTCTAGTGTAAGTGGCCCCAGCAGGATCCCCATAGCCTAAAAACACCTCGTGAAGCCACGGAGCTAATGGTACGTCAGACAACGTTAGACTCCTGATCGATTCGAGAATTGGTTTGAAATTGTTTTCACGTCCTCTTCTGCGAACAATGACATTCATAGTCTCGTAAACATCAGGCTTGCCTTTGTCAGCGCGATCTTTATCCTCCTTGTACATAGCAGCGTCAAGTTTTAATTGGATTCTTCGCGAGCCTGCGCGAGCATTGCCATTGACTTGGCCGTTGTAGTTCGTCAATGAGCGCCCTCGATCATCTTGAACTTGGACAACTTCGGCAGCTCGGAGATAACTCAGACCTAGCCTTTGCGCATCGGAATGACTTTCCCCACCATTTGCGATGATAGCAGACTCATCGGTGGCTTTCACGGAGAGTAAGAAGACCACATCATCAGGTCGTAACGAATCCCATTCTCGGCGGACATTTTCAGCCATGCGGCTGACATCAATCGTGACTTCGGCTCGGACGATAGCTGGTTTATCATCTCCAACAAGGGGAGGGACTACTTCAAGAATACTAAATATTGGTTAGGGTAAATTGCAGTTGGAAAAAGAGGTTAGACTTACGAAGGTTTAGCTATCGGCAGTGCCATCTTGGAAACCCCTTCAAAACTTGTTTGGCCTGCTCTGCCAGCTACTGGCCGCAGACGCTTTATTGTATCCTCGACATCTTGTCTGATCTCATAAAATGACTCGCATCGATGTAAAATAAACGACCGCCACAGAAAGTCTCCAACGGTCAAATACTGCAAATTCAGCTTGGGAATGGCCAGGGGTTGCGACCCATCAAATCCATCATTTCTTAGCAGAGTTCTCTCAAAAAGAGTACTCTCTGTTGGAAGAATGCTTAAGTCACGGGCTGTCTCTTGGAATGTCTTGCGCTTCTCGTGTGTCGATAGAAGAATCTCCATGAGAAATTTACGATCTAAAACAACCTTGGTAGATGGTGGATATGATGTCCGCAAGTCAAGAAGATCGCAGAGCTCTGTCATCTCAGCATCTGTAAGGGATTCAAGATGACTTTCAAGCTCCACCCGCTTATCGATGGACGAATAATTGGACAAAGCAAGAATGGTCAGCTTTTCCTTGAAGTGCTTGAGTGCAGTCCTCTGTAGAGACGCTAGTGTGGCACAGTGACGTTCATATGCTTCCGTGCGGCTATGCTGAGCGCCTGTATGGTCATTGATTGCAAAGTATGTATAATGCTTAAGAAGCGCATATAGATCTCTTAAAAGCCCATTCTCTTCATCATTAAAGGCTAGGGATAGTCTGATAGTTGGAAGGATGTGCAAATCTTGTAAAAGTGTGTTCACGTATCTCCTGGTTGGTAATTGACTCTGAAGATCTGATAAAAACTCTATAAACCTTTCACAATAACGTACATTCTCTGATTCGGGCATTAGAACAGGAAGAATAGGAGTATCAAGAGTTTGTACATACCAGGCTTTATTTTCTCTCCATAAAGCTGGTTGATGAAGTCAAGAACCAGAGTCAAAAGCCATGAGCGCTCAAATCGAAGTCGAGCTTTCGTGGGCTCGTCAGAGGCATCGTATCTTTTTGCTGCCGCTCTCCAAGCTTTCTTCAATTGTACAGTGTGATCAAGCATCTTCTCCCTTTTCTTCTCGCTCGAAATGTTGTGCCAGAGGGATATTGATACTAGAGGTGCGCATTCTTTCCGAACTATGCCATTGTCTAAGGACTGGAATGCGCTTATTACGAATGACAAGAGCTGTGTTCGAATCGTCGCAGAAAGGGTAGTATCCAATGTCATAGACAAGATTCGTCGGAATAGGGTTGAAAAATCGGGTGTATTGTCCGCAAAGATATCTGCGACCATCAGTATAAGACATTTAGGCTTTCCTTAACAGCACTCACCCCAAGTTGGCAGATGTTCTCTAGTCCTTACATTTATAATAAGAACTATGAGAAGTATATGAAAGTTGGAAGCATCTTCAGAATAGCCCGGCCAAAGATAACTAGTATTGTTGTTAGTAATAGATCCCTAACTCAAGAGCCTGGTGGATAAATGTACTTCTCAAGGATATGTAGATTCTCGAGTATCAAAAGGGATCTGAATGGGAAATCCTCCTGCTCTAAAACATCCCAGATTTCTTTCTTAATAACGTCCGGCTTAACCTTCACCTTCGTGGACTTCTTCGAAAGCTTCAACCAATGCTTCGCGGCAAGTTGCGCAAATGGGCTCTCATTCTGTAATTCCTCCACGGACGGCACACCCATAGTTTCTTCAACAACCTTCCCCTGGCCTCTTCCTTTCGTCCTCGGAGCCATTGATGCTACTCGTTGTATTGACTGGCAATTTGTATTGCGCGCGTCGGTCGCGTATAAGCATCTTATCGTACAGATAATTTTTGGAAGCTTGGTGCAACCGGCGTCACACGTGATGACTAAGCAGAATTTCGACGCCTGTTACGCCGAATCTAGATTGACATCGCGATAACATCCAACTGCTTGCGACAATTAATTCTGCCACCAAAATTTCCACGCCATAAATATTCGTCTGCGCAAGTACGGAAGGAACATCGAATCGAAATCATACTGCAGTATGGCTGTCACTATGGGGACTCATGGTTTGCCAATGGTGGACGCATTCGCGCAATTATTGTTGGAAATGCTTCAGCAGGCTGAACTGGTCAAACAATTACACACGATAGAGTCGCCGTTGAATAAGACAGATCTTGCGAATACCTACGAGCGAATAGATCAAATTTTCAGCGAATCGCCACCAACAGAAGCTAAAAAGCGCAGCCAGTATGCGATTATCGAAACTGCTGTTCGAGATACCTTCAACAATTTACTGGTAAGCCTTGCACCAGTATGAGCGATAGACAGACACACTCTGACGACCCTTAGGCCTCTATTTCCATTGAAACTGCTTCTTCTTCTTCTCGATTATGGAACCTCCTCGACATAATCTCTATTATGTCCGACGATGAACAATGCGAGCCCGCTCTTCTATTTTGGCTCGTTGAAGAGTTACTGGATAGTCAGACAATTTCTGGGTGTCGGAGGATATTTGATTACCTTGAGTCACGGCGTGAAAAGATCACCGCGAAGCATTTCAACCAAAAGAATCTGGTTATTCTGAGAAGCTGCAACGAGCTTCTGCGGAGACTTTCCAGGGCTGAGGATACTGCATTCTGTGGTCGCGTTTTTATCTTCATGTTTCAGAGTTTTCCGCTGGGCGATAAGAGTTCTGTGAATCTACGTGGTGAATTTCATGTCGAAAATGTCACATCTTTTGATGCCCTACCGCCCAATCCAGTTGATATCGAAGAAATGGAAGTGGATTCGGACAGTAATCCGAAAGCAAATCTACCAGTCACTAAGCAAACCTCAAATGGAAGAGCGAGCACGACGAGGAGCCCGGAAGATATCAATGCTTCCAACAAGGATGCGGTATCATCGAAACGTGAACCGCAGATGAAACCTGATGAGTTATACTCAATCTTCTGGTCGCTACAGCAGAGCTTTAGCCAGCCGAAGAAGTTGTTCAATGCCGAGAACTTTGCTGAGTTCAAAAAGGGTCTGGAAGCTACCATAGCTACCTTCAAGTCGGTACAACATGAAACGGCAGGGCGCCCAGCAGCAAGAGCGGCGGAGGATAATAAGAGAGGGACAAAGAGAAAGCGCAGTCAAGGAGACGATGATCTGGCCAATTCATTTAACCCCAAATATCTCACAAGTAGGGACTTATTCGAACTAGAGGTATGCCATCTCCCATCACTTACAAGTATACAAATTAACTTGAAATTATTAGATAAGTGACTTGTCATTTAGACGGCATATACTCGTCCAAATCTTAATAATAATGGATTTCCTTCTTTCATTAAGCACTAAAGCGAAAGAGAAACTTTCAAAGGCGTTACCGGAGAACCTGAATAGATCAGTCACTTATGCAGATCAAACACTCAGTGAGGATGATGTAAGTGTCTCAATT
>NGKF01000015.1:14949-103079 GCA_002162555.1 Monilinia aucupariae | reverse complement strand
CCCCATGTGTTTTCTTATGAATAGCAGCTGATAATCAACCTGTAGACGAAGTGGTCAATAGATATGAAAAAGTCGATTGCAGATTATTTGAAGAAAGGTGCTGATGGTGCATTCTTCTATCGCATGGTTGAGACTGTTCTCTCGAGAGATAAGAATTGGGTTCGTTGGAAGGTTGAAAATTGTCCTTCTATCGCTAGACTAGCCGTCTCACCCCAGGAATATGTTTCTGCCAAAGCATCAGCGCGCAAAGTGACAACTAACAAACGATTGCGCCCCAATCCTTTGGGATCTTTAGACCTCAAGTTTCTTTCAGAAAACGACTTGCATAGTGGTTTAGAAAGGCTGAAGAACCCAGAACGGTACCAAATTCCATCCCTCAAAAGCTTCAGAAATAAAATTGATCTGGATGATATGGATATCGATATGGCTCGGGACGAAGAATCGAAAAATCTGGCTATAGAGGCTAAAGCGAGCAAATGTTGGAGAGCACTACGAATCGCCAGTGCTAGAAAACTTGCTGCTTTCGACAAAATCGAGAAATCTGATAGCATCGACGAAATATTCAAAGATGACATCAAACCCGAAGATCTCATTGCCCCTGGTGATGAGGATGCACTGGAGACTGGGGAGCCGAAAACAGGGGAGGCGGGCGAGGGGCCAAAAGAACCGGCGCCGACAAATGAGGATGTAGATATGGAGCACGAAAAGAAAGAAGAACTGCCGATTATCCCAACAGTTCCAGTTACGGCAGTGGATAGCTAAGAATAGAAGTGACAGGGCGGATTTTAGGTTAGAGATTCGCACGGGTGGGTGAAATGAGATGAGATCAAATGGTCATCTCTAGAAATGCGATGTGATGAAAAAAACGACAGCTGGAAGCTGTGCTTGTATTGTATAATACTATTAAGCCCCCTTGATACCCCGCGGAGATACATCATATGTCATGGCAGAGCATAGCATAACATCGCTATGGGGTGCTAATCATAGATGAGATAAGATGGTATGTTTTAGTCATGCTAGGGAAACATTTTTGAGTGAAGTATTTTGATTGCGGTGCTGAAGGTATTTGAGGATTGAGATGGTCAGAGGTGTGCAGTCGATGTCATTTGAGAATTCAATGATAGTGTACAAAACACGGACAGAAAAGGGGAAGCGAAAAGTAAAGGGGTGAATGAAGAAACGGGTAACCGCGAGGCGCAGTTTGGATTCGGTCCGGCGGGGTCGCTTCGAGTCCCCGACATGATTGAGATTGAGGAGATGCATGGAAACTTCCTGCAGTGCTGTGGTTATGCTTGCATGTATGATCTCTTTATTTATTTTGAGAGAAGCAATCCCTGGGACAGAAGAGATACCCCGCCCTTGAACTTGTCGAAGGCGTCTACTACATACCTTCCTGCAATTATTACCACGGATCTTTCCATTGAGGGAGATCGCTCTATCAGGAATGTCACACCTACCTTGGCCCTGGGGAATCTTGGCATGCTGTCCACCATGAGACTCCTGAATTGTGTCTGTAGAGCTTTACGATTCTCTTGAACCCTCGGCATTGGATCTGAATTCGTTTAGCTCTTTCCCATTTCTCCTGTAACTACTATCCCTTCTTTTTGCTTAATCCCTCTTCCGTTCTATTGTGCTAGCAGCGAACTTGAAATGAAACGGAGTAACAGAAAGGAAAAGATACCAAATTCAATAGCGGGATACCTAGGGGTAGATTAGTTGGTAAGGCGTGGACTTCAGAGTCTTAACATCCTTCATCTGGAAGCCCTGGGCTCGTGTTTGGTTAAGAGGATAGCTCCTCTATGATGAGGAATAATGATTAATGTTTATCGTTTGGTTATGATCAATCACCCTCAATCTTACATGTGGAGGGGGTGAGATACTCTATCATGAGAGAGAATATATTGGCATTGATATTGATAATAATATTAACACCATGCTATGCCTTACTTTGCTATTCCATGCAGTACGTAGTAAGTACATACGGTTGCAACACTACACGCAGCAAAGCCCTTTCTTTCCATCAAATGTAGACCATACCAGCAATCTCCGAAATTGATCACTTGCTTTATACAAAAGAAACCCTTCTTTCATACGAGTAATTATTCTTCCATAATGTATCACGAAAAGTTTCCCTCCATACTGAGTATATAATTTCAATCTCTATTGAAACAACTTTCTTATATCATTCATATCGTCCTTTCCATTAATTAAACCCCACCACTTTCCCATACCCTTATTTCTAGTTGAAGAGGTTGGGCTCTGGCTGGGACTCGAACGATTATCGCTGCGGATCACGACTAGGTATTGTGGAGGGTTGGAGGAGTCTGGGGTGGAAGCACCATTAATTGTAGAGCGAGAAGAACGCAGTTTCCAGGCCCTGCATGCAAAGTTTTTGCGTGGGAGTAGTCTGGAGTGAGGACTTGGGGATAGTGACAATGGTGAGAACAAGGGAATGGGTGGTGCTGAGGATGAGCGGGGAAGAGGTTGTGATGGAAGGGGCAGAGGCGAATAGGCTTCGAGGTCGAAAAAGAGGAGGTGGGCTTGTGGGTTTGAGGCTGGGGCTGGGGCTGGGGCTGGGGCCGGAGTAGGTTTGCTTGGGAGAGGAGTTCTTGGTACCAGAGGTCTTGGGATGTATTTGAAAGGGGATAGTTCGTAAGATGGAGATGCGGGCGGGGATAAATAGACGTCGGATAGTGGAGCAGGTTTTAACGCACTGTGATCATTAACACTGACGAGGTTTTCTTTATGATTACTAGGGCCCTGAGTCATAAGAGGACTGTTTATTTGGGTTCGCGAAGCTATCAAAGCTGGGGTTGAATCCGGACGTGGAGGTGAAGATGATGGGGTTGGGTTATGGTTTAGAAGAGATGTTATGCATATTCTCTTTGTTGCTGGTCCAAGCCCGGTTGTTGATGAAACGTATGATTTGGAATTCGGGACTGGTGTGGGTGTGGAGATGAGGCGTGAAGGGCGCTTTCTAGTGGAAACTTCAGGGCTTTGGTGGGTTGGCGCCGGTATTTTGGGATTATGAATCGATGTGAAAGTCGAGATAGAGTTTGTCATGTTCAAATCTAGCCTGTGGTTGAGATTAGCGAGTGTGGTCACAGCCGCGTGTTCGAGGTTGCTAAGGGATAAGGATGCGGCTTCTGGGTTGGAACGAGGTGCTGCAAACGGTGATGAAGCCATCATTTGAGGGTGATTTCGATGATAGCCGGCGCCTATTGTCGCAAGTGGTGGTAACGTGCGGCCAGCCCTGAAGGATAGCATATCCGTTGCCTCCATATTTTGACCAAACTCAAAATCTCCGAGGACTTTTTCAACACCTTCGAGTTTCACGGGCGTATTAAGAGAAGAGCCTTGTATGGGAACGAAGATACTCGGATTGATTGTGCGATTCTTAGCGTTGAAACCTTTGGGTATATTTGTGCGATTTTTGGTAGGGAACGATGAATAATGATACTGGCGGGCGTGTGATGAATCTTCCATACGTACTTGTGGCACTTCTTCTTCCTTAAATTCGTTTTTGGATGATACAGACAAATGTATGACTCTGCTTTTCTTTTGTTCCGGAATATATGAGAGGCTCTGAGTAGTAGACTGAGGTTCCATGATATATGAAAGACTCATTTTATTGACACCCTCTTTGTGGCCCATCTCTGCTGATGCTTTCTCCTCCTTTGGAACTAAGTAACCCAGCCTTCTTGTTGTGCCCCTTTGGTCCAGTATACGAGGAATAGTCACCGGGATATTGGGAGCACGAAACTTCACTGCATGACATCGTCTAGGAGCGATTTCTTGCAGTTCGATTTTCTCATTCATGTTATTTTCTGAGACGGTCTGCCTTGATCGCAACAAACTGGTTCCTGGGATACTGGCTCTTGAGATAGATCTATGAACTGGTGGTGATATTGGTCGTGAAGGAGTGCTGAATCTTGAGACAGGAACACCGCTCCGTGGCGGCGGTGCCGTACGAGAACTTCTAGGTTCAGGAATAATAGGTGGTTTCTTCCTGACGGGAATGAGTATCTGACTATCGGTATTGGGTACGGCTTCGTAGGCTGTCATGATTATGGTAGCTGGTTAAAGATATCCTTTCGATATGTTATGTATTGTTTCATGTTGAGAATATATGATGAGGTGGGGAGGGAGAGGGGATAAAGGTCTTTCTAACTGTGACATGGTCGGTGTATATGAATCATGAAGGGGAACCGGACTTGGATGTGAATGTTCTTTTGTGATGGCAGACCTATTATTTATATTTCGGATTCACGATGGAGGTAAAAGTTTAGGTTTAGGAAGGTTTCATTGCCAGGTCATCGATCGAGGGGCTTATATATCCATTCATTCAATGTGTGAATCATCAGAATAACGTTGGGATTGTGAACGTGCGCGTTAAGTCATTCATATAACTGCTTTGCAAGTTCTCCTGTGTATCTGAGAATTTTGGACTCAGAGAAATATTCGACGGGAAATGTGGGAGAGTTTTAATATAGAGGAAGAAATGCATAGCCATGCCGCTTAGTGACCGCTCCTGTGTCGCTGACATCTGTTTGATACTTTTCGTTGGGTTTTTTTGTTGAAGAGTGAACGATCCAATTTGATAGCAGGCTGAGAATTCTATATTAACAGATCGTTACACGAAACACGATGAGTCACGATCAGCCCTCGTAGCACTATGGTGAGGAATTGGATATTTAATACTTGATTCATTGTCCAGAAGGATGGACGTCTTGTTTGCTGAAGAGCAACAATGATTCAGACGCATTGTGATGACCCAAAAATAAGTACATGAATACAAGAGAATTCGATAGAGGCCAGCAGAGTTCAATGTAATATCGAAGCTCACCTGCCTGTGCCGATGTAAATCTGAATTCAATAGCTTCGTGATGGGGGTGACTCATAGACTGCCTCGAGATCGCTGATTCAAGGCGATAAGTTCCAAGCCTTGACCCATACTTCAATTTTCATCCTCTTTTTCCTGCTGCTAATGGACTTCCATATACCTAGGTAGTGTAGGAGGAGACAGCATTGAACACGGTCGCCACACATCTTGTTCCAACTAGGAATTTAATATCCAAGGAAACTTCCTAGTATATCACCACGCCAACCACTGGTATGTCCTCTTCTAATTTCATCTTTACCTCCTTAGAACTTGTCAAAAATTAGGAAAGAGCTGGCTGGCCTTCCAAAATCTTTAGCCCAACCCCACGATGGGAGGGCATCATCACTTTCCTACAATTCAGGGTTGTCTGGTGCGATTCAATGTCGTATTTTACAGGAAGCCATGGGTTTACATGACGTCGCGAACGTGTCAATAATTGAGAATTCCATGCCGCGCAAAATATAATAGACACAATAAATGCATATATTCAAATGTAAACGTCATTATGAAGTTGTAACTCAGTAGTTGCGATCATCGTTCCAACCCATGTTCGGCGCATTATAGCAGCAGCATCATTTGTATATTGATAGAAGGGAGGAGGGGGTAATTCCTGGGAAGCTGCCTTTTGACATTGGAAATTTGCTTTCTGGACTGCCTTCCAATTTATCCTCAAGATAGCCATTGAAAACTACTCGAGTAAGATAATTCAAACTCACAAGGGCACGTACCTCTACTTGGCAATATTGGATATAATCCTTGTACAGTTGCAGTCCAGATGGCTAACTTCATCGTATAGTATGGCATCACCGCGCCGATCATAACTGCAACTGCAGCGATGATTGCTCCTTTTTCCCAGGTTATAAGACGCCTGACCAATCGTCTTAGACGGTTCGTGAAAAAGGCGTAGGAGTATGTGTGGGTTGATCATCGTTGGAGGAACCGCCAGCCTGGTTGCTCTCCATAATTAACAAATGCAGGTGATTGCTCTCCTTGGTCATTTTGTTGTTCCGGCTGAGCTTGATTCAGAACTTGGGCTGAACTTGAATGACTGAAGATGATGGTGGTGTTTGGGGAAGTGTTTGAGAGTCTAAAGCAACTGATGAACTACCAGTATTGACACGCTGTGCGGGAAAGGTCTGAAGTGATAGAGACATAGTGCAACGGAATACTCCCCAGACGCTCGAGAGGAGGTATACAATGTTCGTGAACCCCGTCACACAACATAATAGCTAAGCCTTCGATCGCACACAGCCTTGTTGTAAGGAGCACATCGAATCGCCCACTCGGCGTGGATTGATGACTCCTAGAGAGAAGAGACCACTATTGAAGTCCTCCATCGAACGAGAAATGCCATCAGAGTAGACCGACTTCTTATACCACCAGTACCTCAAGATTGAGATTTCAAAAACAAAACATCAAGATATCTACTGAAGCTACTCGAGTATTTACAACTCCTACGGAAATCGGACTATACCCTTTTAAGCATGCGGCCGCAAAAGACGGCTAGTCTATTGTGTCGCTAAATACCTCTAATAGATGATTTCATAATAATCCGATGACCTAAAAGGCTAAAACCTTAAATTTTGAAAATCATGAGTCGCTTCAATGGGTACAAATCTTTATTGCTCTAAATCTAATCATTCTATTGGTTGATTGTTAGGCAATATAGAGGTAAAGTAGGTATCTTGCTTAATACCTACTTGATTCTAATACCTACTATAACCTCAAATTCTATTTTTAGAGTGACTTCATTGGGATTCTGTAGGATCATCGTTGCCAGCCTCGGTATATTGGCTGGTATACTTACTTGTATTGCCCATCGCAATCATGACCTATTCTTTGCAACTACACTTCCATCCCAAACCTACATACTATCGCGGGAAGAATCATGGACTCTGGCCCCGAGAAGAATCGAGCTCTCGACCTTGAGAATGAGCTGACATGCTCTGTAAGTCGCGAATTAATGTCCCCAAAAACTCAAGATCATACGCCGCAAATGGTTGCAGGGCTGGCCTTGAATCTGCAAGCCGCATCTCGAAGGAGAGTATTGATGCTGACTGGATACAGATTTGCACAGAAGTTTTATACCAACCATTAACCTTACTGGATTGTTTACATACCTTCTGCGGCTCTTGTCTCAAGGAGTGGTTTTCATTTCAAGTTGTCTCCGTACATAATGCACAAACGTCGCTTCCACCCGGTGGTACACCATACACATGTCCATCATGTCGCGCGCCCGTTCGCGATACGAAACACAGCTCTACTATTGCGACATTACTGGAGATGTTCTTGGCGCGGAGTCCAGAGAAGGGTAGAACGGCCGAGGAGCAGGAGGAAGTCGCTGAGAAATACAAGGTTGGAGATGAGGTATTACCGAAATGGGAGAGGGAGAGAAGCTCAAGAGAGAGGCGGCTGGAGGACGAGGATAGAAGATTAGTGGATGAAGTGAGAGACTTGAGCTTGAGAGAAGTGGGCGTGGAGAGTTCGGAGGCGAGGAGGGAAAGAAGGAGACGGCAGCGGGATGGAGATAGGTCGCATAGTTCGAGACATCATTCGAGTCGTGATAATAGTAGGGATGATAGGCATACAGGTGATGCGGATCGACGGCGGCGAAGGGAGGAGCAACATGAAAGGAGACGAGCAAGACAAGAAAGTTCCGCGTTGAGGCCGGAGCCAGAACACAGCGACTCCGAAGGCCGACAAAGGGGAAACAGTGAGACTGAACCATCAAGGAGACGTGATGAAACTAGCCGGTCAGCGGCGCGACAGATTGAACATCAATCATCTTTGCGATCACTTATCAGTTCTTCCGATATTGACTCTAGGGAAATGGAAGAAGAGATTCTCCGGCAAATTAGGGAGGAAGGATTGCTAGATGGGATCGACCTTGAGAACATTGATATTAGCCAGGAAGATCAGATTAGTGAGAGGATAGCGGAAGCTTTCAGGCGGCGACAGGCAGAGAGATTGAGGCCTGAACCGTCTGGAAGGATCGAGAGTGGTAATACAGTGGCTAGACGAAGAAGATCGCCCCGAGTATCACCGACAGATTCTGGAAGAGAAACGTCTAGTGATGATGCTCCCAGAACTGCCAGACGTCGCAGAAACTACTCCTCGCCAACATCGGGTAGTTTGAGTAATGACCAAAGCAGGCCACCGACATCTATAAGCGCAGTACATGTAAATCACCTAGAGGTTGGCTCAAGTTCTGGAGGACGAAGAAGAGTCAGAAGGCCGAGAACATCAAGCGCGCCACGAAGCTCAACAGCTCCCGTTCCCGCTATTACACCCGAAACGAGACCTGCCGCTCGGTCCCAGACCGATTTGAGCACTGTACCTCGGGCCTCTTCCTTGCAAACATATCAACCTTTGAGGGCCCATGCGAGGAGAAGCACTGAGTCTAATGTGCAACAAATAGGCGAATCATCAATTATTAGAGAACAGCAACTACAAACAGGCTCTAACACAAGGGTATCTAACAATACCGTCGTCGCATCTACCTCCAATTCTACACCGAGAGCATCGAGCAATAGTCTGCCAGAGAGATCTCATTCGGGTGATATGCCTGCTATACCAGTCTCACTGAGAACTGGTGTTCAAGCCCCAGCAGATATATTCGTAACCTCTGCTCTTCCTGCAGCCATTCCATACATGGATGAGTCACTCGTACCAGCACCTCTCTCGCCGCATCCCCCTACTCATCTAGCACTTCTCGATAAAAACGCTGCTTTATCAAGTGGTAGCAGACCAACTTCTTCACATTCTGTGGGATCTAGGCCACGTACACAGCTTTATCCTGAACCATCAATACCATGTAGAAGATGTCAGAAAACTCACATCGAATATGAACTTCATTATAACTGTTCAACTTGCTCGCGTGGCAACTATAATATCTGTCTCTCATGCTATCGTTCCGGTGCAGGATGTCTACACTGGTTCGGGTTTGGCTACTCAGCATGGACAAGCTGGGAATATCAAATGCAATCCGGGAAGTTACCACAAGGGGCAGACAGGCCTCACATGCTAACGGCAAATCGTTATTTGGCACCAAAGATGTCTGCTGGTGGAGCGGATGGTCGTAAAACTCTCACCTCCGAGGATCCCCAGAAACGACTTCAGAGTGGTGCATTCTGTGCAAGTTGCCTAGCTTGGACAAATGAATGCTACTGGCGTTGCGATGTTTGCAATCATGGTGATTGGGGATTTTGCAACTTATGTGTCAATCAAGGAAGATCATGTACACATTCTCTTTTACCATTGACCTACAAACCATCGGAATCACACTCGCCCCCCCTGTCTCCGATGTATGACCAACAACTTCCACAGTCAGCAACTATCCTACAAGGCCCTGGTATCCTTGACGTGGGTAGCTTTAAACCTCTCTCCTTCTCTACCAACTGCGATATCTGTCGATATCCTATTCAACCCTCTTCCACCCGATACCATTGCTATTCCTGCACCAGCGCCGTCCCAGACACTCAGCCTGGTGACTACGATATCTGTACAACCTGTTACCCAAAGCTCGTCACATCTCGCAGAATTAGCGTTGAGAACGGCCACAACGGCTGGCGACGCTGTTTGCAAGGTCACCGTATGGTAATTGTAGGATTCGAGGATGATCGCGGCGGCCAGCGTAGAGTAATAGTCCAAGACCTTGTCGGCGGTCACAGTCTCGATACTGAACCCATACTCTACCCCTCGGCCGATCTTACAGTGCCCGAATTACAAAAGTGGAGCTGGGGACAAGATAATGATACTTTGGTCCGACTTGTCACTACAGATCCATCAAAGACTGCACCAACATCAGTTCCAGGATTGACAATTGAGAGATCGTTTCCACCCGATGGAGGGATTGGGATGTCGAGTTTAGCGGTTTGGAGTTGGTGGCCTGCAGAGGGGGCGAGTGACGAATTGATGTTTCCGAAGGGGGCGGAGGTGAGGGAGTGTAAAGATGTTAATGGGGATTGGTTCTGGGGGTGTTATATGGGTAACAAGGGATTGTTTCCTGCGCCATATGTGAGGGTTTTAGAGGAGGGTATAGGTGCTGGGAACTGATTGAGGGGAGGCACTGCGTTGTATTTTTATTTTATTCTGGGTGGTATATATGCATTAGGATGGGAAGTTGGTCAAAGGGAAGATAGTAACGATGGGGATGATGGTCCATAATATATACACAATCTACGAGACATGTTGATGACTTTGATGATGGGTTGGAAACTCTAATGCCTAGCATATACAGTATATGTTTATAGCCATCTGACTCCAGCGAGTCTACGAATGAAAGCTCTAGATTATAACTCAATTGCTCAATACTCCTGAATGGTTTGCATTATCTAAAAAGTCGCAATGCAGCAGCGCTGTTGCAGTTATCAGTTCAAGGACGAAATCTGTTCTTGGAGTTCGGGGACAGGAGGTGGTGATCGAGCCGAAGGAATCTCCAGAGTATCCATTTGGCCAACGTCCTTGATGAAAAGTTCGCATCGGGGTGCTTCACAAAGTTTGTTTGAGGAGTGGGATCCCATCTATGGTATGTACGGGTAAAAACGATGGTATCAAAATAGTAATTTTACTTTCCCAATCACTATTACAATATTCAATAGATAAAGCTGAAGGGTATACTCGAGTAATTAATCATACAGTACGAGTCGACGTTAAGACGATAAGCATTAAATAATTCTTCGATTTTTGTAACTTTCACTCGTTTTAGTTTCACATTTCTGCAACCTTACTATCACGTTCTTTTGCTCGGGGTCGTTTAACCTAGCACCTCGTCTCGTTTTCAGCTGGATACATTACATACATCTCGTTTTTCATTTCACGATTTCTGCTTCTAATCTTGGAAGAACAAGGAGAGACTGAGACCTCGGGATTGTAGATACTTGAGAGGGGTGCCATCGTTGTCGCTGAGAAGATGGGTGATAATCCCGAGAGTTCGAACGAGGGTGATACGTGTGAGGTTACAGCTAACCTTACCACATCGCCAAATTGCTCCTCTCTGCTACACGGCGTTCAATTCTACATTCACCCACAAGAAGCTATCGTCAAAACCTTGATTCCAAGCCTCTACGAACATCTACCATATAGCAACCCCACCTACAGCCGAATGCTTGCTCCCCATAATACTCCCTCCCGGCATTGTCTCTTCGCCGCCACCTTTCCTCCATTCGCCCAAATCCCCAGTATATACACCGTCGTCTTCTCGGATCGGTCCCGCAAAACTGAATCTCAGATCTGGATTTTCAATCCTTTGATCACGCCATCCTATCCGCACCCTCTCTCCCAAGACCACACTTCCCTCCTAACTTCCCATCTCCGGTCCCTCCTCAGATTCCTAAGAGCAACCGTGATTCCCGATGCTCCAGGTCATCCGTTCGACCCAATTCTTAAGCTGGCGTGTCTACATGAAACTATCACAACCTGTTTGACTGCCCTCCTTTCGTCGCCATCTTCTTCGTCCATTCCCTACCATACTCGCTGGAACCTCTACCTAATCCCCACAATCCCCCCTCCGATCTCACGTGGTTCAAGCGACTCCACAGTTAACGACACCATCGACGATATAAAAAGATCCCCCGGAATCATTGCCGAAGACAATCTCAATCAGAACGGACAGGTTGACACCAGTATACCACCTGGTGTCGAGCAACCACCCTTATCAAACGACCCTCTAAACTCCTTCACCATCTCCCGCGTTCCACCAGAATACATCGATCTTGTAGTATCTACCTCTTCCATCCCGAGAGAGGCTAGTACTCTCCTTGCACAACCATCCCTCTGTCTCCTAACTTCCTCGAGGGAAATGGTGGCTTGGGCATTTATTGGCATAGATGGGACATGTGAGTTTGATGTAATTTTTCTGTTTCCCTGCTATTTCCATCCCTCCGCGCCCAAAGATCCTAACGATGCTCAGTCGCAACCCTCTACGTGTTGCCCTCTCACCGCGGTCAGGGTCTCGCCACGCACATCGCGCGAGAGCTGGTCTTGCGTCTCGGACGGGGAGAATTTAGGGATTTGGGGTTCGGGGGGGAGAGTGGATGGGTGCATGCGGATGTGCACGAGGGGAATCGGGGGAGCGAGGGCGTTATGAGGGGTTTGGGGGGAAAGAAAGCTTGGGTGAGTAGCTATCTTTGGGTTGATTGTGGGGGGTTGGATGGATGGATAGATGGATAGATGAATGAATGAATGAATGAGAGTTAGAGTTAGAGTTAGACACGGTAGGATATTATGTAATTGGGAAGCTATGAGTGTGTTTCGGGTAATACGTCGATACAATGATTGCGAAATCAACGTAATTGATTGGCCAATAACCTGCCATGACTAGCTGGCTGTAGGTGCAGGGCCGTCAGTCACTCTTTTTCCGCAATGTGCATTGACTGAGTATTGAGCACAGCCCAGCCGAAAGATATACAAATCCATCTCCTCCCAGATTCCAGGTTCTTCAGATGCACAGCATACATATATGCATCCGCTTCCAGGGCAAAACACCACACTCAGCTACAAAAGCGCGACAGCATCCAAAATACCCGTACCCCTCCTTTCCCCATGAGTAGCTCAGCCCTACTCACAAAAGAAAAATGCAAGTGTATCTTGGTGTGGCTTCACGCATTGGGTATCTGAGGTATTCCTCTGCTCTGCAAGTCGTCCCACATGCGTACATGGGGGTGTGGCTAGCAGCGTGAAACACCTAGTCGCATGAATATCTCGCGTGGGAGCCTTTTTAAACATGGACGGATTTGATATCCATTACGCGGGAACAAAAGCTGTGAACATGTGATGTTAAACGTGAGGTTATCATCGCCGGGGAGTTTGGACGGTAAGAGTGAATCTGCACAAATATGCCATTACTACTCTTACCTACTTACTCTAGGTACTAGCAGTACACACAGATGTAACAAAATCAATATTTCCATCATCAATACAGTAACTCCAGCTGCAAATGACCTTGTAGAAACCCTTCCAGTATGCGCTTACTCGAGTGTAGCAAACGCCAACCCGTAAAACTCACCCACAGAACATCCATCCACTTGGTGAGGGGGCGTGAAGATGATATCGATGCATTCGTACACGCGCGGCCGAAGATTCGACAATGGGCCGACCACCAGGGCCAGTATCTAAGATTTCGCAAATTAGTAGAGATGATTCAAGAAGGAATGTGGAGAATGCCAACGATACAGGTGGTGATGATTAAGTACATATGAGTGCGTAGTGTTGGCGAAGGATCATGAGAAGAAGTTGGGGATGATTGGGAAGAGGACGAGGCATCCGTCTAATTTGGTATGTGGGACTATGGAAAGGTGGTTAGGTTTTACTAGAGGAAGGATTGAAGTTGCGCCGAGGATGATATCGGAGAGCTTTTAGATGGCCGGGCTTCTTCCTGGGCGGTGCTTTTTGTTTTCTCTCTCATTTTCGAAACTTGTTGTTGGGACTGTTGGACCTTATGATAGCATGATTTAGTTGATATTAGACATCGAGTTCGACTAGACTTCTGCTCATACTACGACATATAAGTCGCGAGATTTGGAAAGGGGGAACGAGATACATTTTCTACTTGTACTGAAATAATTTCCTTTGTTTTGGGATCTGGAATCCAGCACCCGGCTAGAGGATAAAACGAGAAGTTGGGTTTTCTCTTCTCCCCCAAACCTATCGTCTCTAATTCACGAATTGAGTGACTTTAGTGCAGACATCAATAATTGAACCAATATACAGAAGCTTCCACTTGGAGCAAGGACATATACTACAGCAAAATGCTAGCTGCGAATCGTGTCAGAAATACAAACATACGGGCCTCGTTGAATCTGAGACATACCACGCAGGGTTCCTTAAAGAAATCGGTTTCAATTGAGGAAACAGGTCCTCTATGATATACAGTCAGATACGCCGTCTGAAATAACTCAAGACCCACCATTCTCAGACGCCAATCTCCATATACTTGCGTAGAGGCATATGCTCTATCCATATTTGCCCTGCCACTCATGTATTAATGATATACCCCTCGCTATTGTAACACACAGAAGTCTAAACACTTGTACACCGTACCGTCAAAATTTTTGCCCAATCGCCGCCTTATGCTGTTCAGCTTGGACTTCCTTCTGCTTTGATCTCGCCTTGTTTATTATCACCCTCACATCTCTCCCTCTCTAATTTCATTGGCATTATCATAGATAGTTCAGGACAATAGTCAAAAATCTTCTTCCTTCGCGCCGGGTCCTTCCAAACATCATCCGGGAGTTCTTTTCCTCCTTTTCGTACATGGAATCCCATGGGACTATCATGATATCTATCTTCAACAGAAAAATGATCTTCTTTCTCGCCATTCGCTACTCGTGCCCCGGGTAATAATGTGATGCGTTTCCCGTACCATTCGTCTTCGGGGGCTGTATCATTATATCGGGATTGAAACTGGAGTATCTTTTTCACTGTTGAGATTCTTCGGAATGAAAGCCCGCCATTCCCTGCGAAACGATCATTTTCAACTCTAGATGTAGATATGCATTAGTATTAGACTCGGATAATTTGATATTCCTGGAGTGCGGGGATAGCACTTACCTAGGAGCACCAGCCCAATCAAAGTCTAGCCAGTCATTCAAACTCTCCTGCGAATTTCCACACATTATACTATCCGACTCATATTTAAGCAGCCATTCCACATTCGGCAAAAACTCATCATAGAACCGAATATCCGTAAGCAATCTGAATACATCCTCCTTACTATCAACCTTCCATGGCTTCGGAAGAACAACCAAATCCAGCTTGCCATTAGCCTGATGATATTGTGTTGCAAAGCTACGAGACACTGCTGCGACACTTTTATCTGTGCCAATAAACATGAAGCGCCAATCTGGTGGCACGACTGATGTCATGTGTAGAATTTGTGGAACCAGGTGAGGAAGAGGTCTGCCTTCAATAAGGAGTGCGACTTTCGAGGCATTGAATTGCTCGCGTGGGTCACGGTTGGGATACCAGTCTACCTTGATGGCGGGGAGCTTCTGGACAGCGGAGGATAGTCGATCCTTGATGTGCTCCTCAACAGCCGGTCGATATTGCGGAACGAGATGGGCAATCCACCATCTATTTATGCCATGGTCAGAGTCTGCTCTCCAGGTTTCGAGGCTTGTTTGCCTTGGGAGGGGTAAGGCTGGCCGGACGCAATTACTTACGTTGCTATCAATGATACCAATAGGAATATTCTAGTTTTGTTTATCACCAACAATCCATTGCCCAAAGGGCCAGAGCCCGAAGGTGAAGACGACATTATAGAACTGGCAAGATGTGCACAAGAGGGGAATGAATGTATAAAGAAGCACTTCGTTTGCCTGGTCATCTACGCAGAAAGCGAGAAGCGCACAGGATCAAAGCATAAAAATAGTGAAAGGGACTAGGAAAAGAAGATTGATCTGGTCTGCGGCCTTACGTGGAAGTTGTACATCATGATGGCGCTTCTCGACATCTGAACACGGGTAAGTGAATGGTAGTAGGCATGTACGGAGTATGTAAAGGAAGGAAATCTAAGGACATCCGAGGGGAAATATGATAAGAGAGAACCTAATTTGAGCCAAGAGCTTTAAAACGTGGGTTGGACATTTAGTATTTTTGAGTTTGTATCGAGTAAATCTACAATGCCCCAGCGTTCTGATGCCCATGAGCCGTAGCCTTACTAGGTACACACCCACCGCACCGTTATTGGGGGTTTTTGGGTGGCCGGTCGATAATCCCTGCGTACATCTTTCAAACTTCACACCCAATATCTGATAGGCAGAAGAAGTATGTTTGATTGACGGCTGGTCTAACTTTTTGGAAGATGTGAGTACTCAGTACTGTATGTAGTGAGCACGACGCAAGGTTTACGAGAAAGGAACATAAAGGTGATCCTCCTAGGTGTACCCTTCCAATTGTTGATCTCAGATACTAGGTATGTCTGTATGCGTAGGAGAAAGAAGATATGTGTGTGCATGGGGAAGATGGTACAGTAAGTAAGCACCCTTTGACGGATCTTTTCTGTGGGAAGAAATGGGGGGAAAAGAAAGCAAGATATGATGGCTGTTCTAAAGAATGCTGGGAGCCCCTTCCTAACTCCCTTCATAACTCTACTCCCTCCTGCTTCCCGCCACCAGGAAGAATTCTTTTGGCTCTACGGTAGTTTGATATGAACAGAGGAGTAGTAGGGGAGTGGCTAGTCTTCTCAACACGAGATGGAATTTGGAAGAGAATCCGAAATGAATTCAAATTAACTGATCTATCTCATTAAGCACCTGCAATTCCATACCATATACTCGTACATACAATAAAGAACCTTTCCTTTGCACATGAAATAGCCGAACCCCTATCATTATCCACTCTATCATGGCATGTCCCTATTACCATCCCACTCCTCCATTCTCAAAAGTTGGAAACTCCTTACCATGATGCGATACAGAACATAATTTGTATTCAGGACACCAATCAAGTAATTTATCCACCTGATCTTCCTTCCATTTGTGCACCCGATGCAATCCCAACGGGTGTGGATAATCGATGGATTCAACACTGAAAGTGCGTGTAACTTCTTCAGTGGGTAGATTTATTACACCACTGACTTCTGGATCGATGCCAAGGATTTCCTCGTCGTTTTGTAGCTTCCGTAATCTAACATGTTATTGGTGTATTTTCTATGAAACAAATACGCTGAACCTACTTTTCTTGAAACCATCGATCTTCTGCCATCTCTTCCTCGGGTTCTTCTTTCTTCTTCTCGTCCCTCTTCTGGCTGTTCTTACTATTTCCCTTTTCTTTGCCTGCCCTGTCACCCTGCTTGCCTTCCTTCTCTTTGTTATAGTTCTTTTGGCCCTCTGTCGCTAGCTTCTTCCGCTCATCTTCCTTCTTCTTCTTTGCACCATCCGCCTCCTTCTTCTGTTCTTCCTCCAGTTTCTCCGCTTTTTCTTCTGCCTCTTTCTTCTTCCTTTCTTCCTCCTCTTTCTTCTTCTTTTCTGCCTCCTCTTGCTTCTTTCTTGCATCAGCTTTCTTCTTCGCATCGTCCTCCTTTTTCTTGACCTCCTCGGCAAAATCCCAATTGTCCAAGACCCTCAACATACTGCTCCTTTTTCTCAGGCTCAAACCTCCTCGATGTCCCTTATCCTTGACTGGTGTTCCAACCAAATCATAAGCAAAGAAATCATCGACACTCGTTGCCGCATTAGAGCACAACATACTATCGCTATTGAAAAGTAGAATGTGTTCTGCGGGCGCAAGATTTTCCCATAGCCATGCATCTGTCATGAACTTATTTCTGGCTTTGAGATCGGTGAAGAGGACATATTGTGGAAGATTCCGTATTTGAATGAGACCTTGTGTGAGATATCGAGAGAGTGCCGCAGATGTTGAAAATCGGCCGACTTCTTCGATTGAAGTATAAATGAGAATTGGCCATGTTGGACCGAGGACACTGCCAAAGTGAAGAACGAGTGGGATCACTTCAGGACGGTAGCTATCCTCTATTATCACCGCCACCTTGTTGAAGATTGTTCCATTGAAATAATCCCCAAATTCATCAGTTATAGGTTTGGTATCAAGTGTCGCATTTGAGTTTTCTTCAAGAAACAAGCTTGGTTGGGGGGGTGCCGGACCCGAAGAATTTAAACTTTTGGTATAATTCGAATAGATATTAAGGATAGAATGGCTAGGATGAGAAAGTTTGACAGTCCAGATGATTATGAGGAGAAGAATGGCTCCAATCCCGATGTTGCGAGCTCCACGTTGCTGGACATCGACAGGCATGACCAATGACCCTACCGTCGTTTTCAAAGGGCTTTCGATGAATCTTTCAAGATTCCAAGGGATATATCCTCCCACAAAAGACTGTTAAGAATCACCGAAGCATTGAGACGGAGATTTATGCCCGCTAGAACAGGATTTGACCAAGTAGCGGAAGTTCAATCAAGAGACGTTAACAGAAAGACCCTACTGCACTCGCAAGAAGGGGTTTGGCTATGCGATAGGTATATCGAATGAGGTCTCACATGTTTTCGGAAAGATGAGATCAGGTCGCCGCCACAAACCAGCAACCACTTGCATTTTTTCCCTTTGATTCTGGATCGACATTTCTAAAAAGTGATGATCGAAGCCACGTTTCATTCATGCTTTGGGAAAGATTCGCATGCAGTAGAGATTGCGAGCTCCCAAATTGCGGGAGATAGTGAACTTCCACAATTAATTGTGATTTTCGTCAGCAAGCCATGTCCTTGCGACGCATTCCGTGGAAATTGAGACCACCATTGACCGCAAGCAGAATTGGGGCATTCAAAATCAGCCCAGTTTTGGAATTCTATATGCCCCAACAGCATTACCCCTGCAGCCCAGGGACCCCTCATGTCATCAGGATCGAGCTGATTTCCCGACCAGGCTAACGAGCCAAGGTTTGCAAAATACGTACTCGAGAGTCGAGTAACACGATTAGTCTTCTAGAGAGTCCTCGGGGACTCGAGGACTCGAGTAGAAGATCGATCTATCAGGGCTGATGTTGAGAGATACAAAAGAGCTAGCTGTAACTACCCTTGATTTCCCGCCTACTTACTTACTACCGGTGTACGTGGTCAGAATAGAAATGCGTATGAATCAGGTAGATTGTCAAGAACCATATAGAACGAATTGAGAATAGACTTTTCACCCTTCTAACACGCATTTTACCGCAACACTCCGTGGAAGGATCAATTACAGACTATACTCGGTAGACAAAATAGAAAGTTTACAAAGATATAGTACGCTGGTTGGTACAAGTGGGTGGATAGTTTACAGTTTCTGTAGCATGTCCGCCCAGACTTTTAGCTACAGTAGTAAATACGCATGTCATAGCTAATATCTATCTATCAATTAGTCCAACGTTCGTACTACATGAACTAATTACTCGAGTAATAAGTATTGTCTACTAGTACTTAACAGACCATCTAAGTTCCACCTCACGTATCACTTCACGCATCCCTCCAGACAATATCAAAATCTAGTATGGGACGAGTAGGGTTGGACCCCTCCCTGTCTACGCACGCATACACCCAACAACCTACAACTTATTCGTTGCTTGCTGTTACCGCTTCTTAGCTCGCTTTATGTTGATGGATTTCTTATAATATCGTTCTTCTTCTTTTCCTTCTTCTCCAACCTCCATTTCCGTATCTAATCTGGGGACTTTTGCAAGATAACAATCAACCTGTGTAATCTCCAACTACGCAATTCTCAGTCCTCGAAATCGGCATCGGGCTGAACCTACGAATCTTGTGGGCCCAGTGCGGCAAAATTGATCAAGAATCGCAACCATGTCGTTACCCAGTGGTGAGATGACTATTGAGGACATATGGGGTGCGACGAGATCCGCCGTCGTCGTTGCATGGTCAAAAACCACACGGCGATTGCGGTTTGTTGGCGGTATAGTTATATTCTTGTGAGTTCCGTCCACATCATGATTGAATCACACATAAAAGTACTAACGTGGTATTCTTCATCTAGCATCTTATCCATCATACTTTTCAGACCGTCAATGCCACAACGATCATCTTTTCCCACAATCCCCAAAGTAACTCTAGATTATGGTGCTGTGGCCGCTCCACAATTCAACGCCTCAAAAGTAGCACTCCTCATCGAAAATCGCCCCAATCCCATTCTCGCCCCTTTAATGCTACATTTTATTTCGGTAGTCCCGCCTGACTGGCGTTTCCGCTTCATGGGCAGTGTCGAATCTGTCGCGCTCATGAACTCAAGCCGCTCCATTCGTCAACATGTTGAGTCTGGGAAACTCGACCTAACATTCATCCCCGCCAATATGACCACCGGCTCTCAAGAGGAAATTAGCAGATTCTTGACGAATTTATGGATCTATGAAACGGTTTTACAACCTGCGGAATGGCTCCTTGTGTTCCAAACGGACAGTATGCTGTGTGCAAACAGTAGACAAAGCCTAAATAATTGGCTGGAATACGACTGGGTAGGAGCACCATGGAACCCCAAGGGGAGATTTGGAGGAAATGGAGGATTGAGTTTGAGACGCGTGAGCGCCATTATTGACGTCTTACGCAACCAAGTGCGAGAGTTTAATTCAGAGCCAGAAGATGTATGGCTTACGGATCGTTTGGGACATCGACCTGGCGCCAAACTTGCAAATGGCACGGCTTCACTTACGTTTTCGGGCGAAATGCATACCGGCGAGGCCGAACATGTCACTGGCGGGAAAAATCAAGGCAAGGGGAAAGATGAGACGAAGGCCGGGGAGTTGGTTAAGGGGGTTGATGATTGGAGAGATGGGCATTATGAACCGATGGGTTATCATACCGGTGGGCATAGGATGCTTCATGGCGGGATTTGGGGAACCCCCGAGAAGAGAAAGCACATTTGGGATTATTGCCCAGAAATGAAGATAACGTTGCTAATGGATGCGGAGAAATATGTTCCAGGGCATTGCGGTACGAATTGGAAACGATGGGATAATGGCCGGGAGGGTGTTGGGAGCGTAGATGAGAATGTGGAGATTATTGATGGGGTGGAATATCCCATGTTGCCTGAAGGTTTGGTACCGTGGTAGCATTGGATGGGATATACTTCGCATCGTTTTCATTATTTACTTCATCCAAATTACTTCACAAGTGTTTATTCGGCGTCTTAATATATGATTAGAATCCCGCAGCAAAGATTGGATATCGGCGCATATGGTTGACGGGATATGGATATGGGTACGGGTATGGGTACGGATATGATATCCACAAATTATACAAGTATATAACATGTACTTGTAGAAAATACCAATGGCGTTTCTTTTGATTTTTAGTACGAATATACTTTGGGGCTAAAGTTCTATGAATATCTTCCAAGTTCCAACAAATTCGATCATGTCAACGTCCATATATCTGTCCTCAAATTCCCATGCAGCTTTATCTTCGAACCCTTGCCCTCCTCTTATTGCCCTTGCATAGATGATCTCAGCTCTGAGCTCTCTCCCCTATGCCCCCCAGCCTTGGATCCAAGTCTCAGTTCTCCATACTCGAGTGGCGCGGTGGGGCAATCTCACGTCTGTGGGATCGAAGGATGCTACTGCCTTGAAGGATGGGGGTGGAATGGCTTTGGGGGTTATTCAAGTCAAAAAACTTCAATAGATGAACCTTATTATTGACGAGGCTGGCTTATGAATTTACGCCGGGGGCATGTATGTCTGTTTCATTTTGAGTTGAGCATCTACTCTAACGCTTAATGCTTTCTTTATGTTACTCGTCTTGGCTTGTAGAGCAAATTTATTATTTGATTTTATTATTCTTCGTATGATTATATAAACTAATTTCCTTTTTAGAGCTCTCTAATTAATTTACTCGGATTCTACTCGAGCATATAATTTTGTAATGATAATCATCTCTCAAGTTTGCTTTATATAAAACATTAAACTTTAGTTTTATGTTCGAATTCCGGTACTGTAAAAAGTATAATATGAGATTTTATAAGATGTAATAATTATAACTACTTTAAGATATAGAGTTCGAAGCAAAACTTCGAAAGGAGATTATTCCAGGTTAATGCTTGCTTTTATAGAGAGGCTTCTTATCATACAAAAGCAGAGAAACTCAAGTTTGTTCTTAAACTCTCTTCGTTCTCTCCCCCAACCATCACTTCATACTCTGTAATCTACCCCTTCAACCATTTCCATGTAAACTCTTCCTCTAGGTGTAAAGACACTTCAAAATAGCCTACTCGTTCTGCCACCATCTGCCAGTACCCACGAAAAGTAGACGCAGAAATTAGTGTTGGGACCCCAGATATGTATGTGGTACGCACCCCAAAGTTCACAGCCGTAAAACCACGCAACAGCGAGCATCCTCCTACTCTGCAGCTGCAACGTCGCCCCGGTAGCTGCGCATTAAGAGCAGCCGGACTATTACTCGACATCACATGCGGACGAAAGTTTGCCATCGAGTGTTCCACAAAAAGTAATTCCAATTGGTGACATGACGCGGTTTCTATGTCCATCGACGTCCGTCATCACGGCAACAAGGTCTTGCGAGTTCTCGGGGCATGCATTGTACCAGATCCAGTTGAGCTGTCAATTGCCGGGCGATGTACTTCCGTGACTTCCTTCCTATGCTCGTAAATAGTCGAGTCTAACTGATGCGCTAGCTTAGGCGGTTGAGGACAAATGTCGCTCGGCTAAAGCATCAAAGATGGCTCTCAAGGCATAGTACGTAATCTTTCGGCTTGTCATTGCGACGGAGACATTCCAAGTGCTTTTGATTTTAACAGCTTGATCAAGAAATTGAACATTGGGGCTCGTGACAGAGTAAAGTGTCTTGATCTCATCATGTTTCTCAAGGGACGACTGAACATGATCCATGGCAGCTATGCCGGCCCCAAGGCCTATTTCTCGAGAAGGAGGGCTGCGTTTGGAAATTCGAACATGATGTTCGAGCCGACGAAGAGCAAGTCCGTGCAAAAGAGCAGTGAGAGAGCCGCCGACCTGGTTTGAATGATGGATGGTATTAGCGCTTTACTAGCATAATCAGTAGTTTCCCTTACAGCCACCAACCTTACGTCTAAAGGAATTTCTGTCATTTTCGACCACACCCTTTATCAAAAGTGTGAAATCCTTTAGTCGGGGGCAAAAAGAAAGGGACCATGACTTCCAGGCTGAGGATTCTGAGCATATTCATGTCGTGAGGCCCAGCACATAAATGTCCCCAATGTACCCACAGTTAATTTAGCAGTACCTGCATATTTTCACGGAACATCATTGGCTTTGGGCGGCCATTCGACCGAATTACGCCATGGTGAATTGCTTATCGGCAGTTTTCAATGAATTCACACTAGGTGACGAGGATAAACTGAATGAACCTTGACATGACTTCGTTGGGTGTTTTCCGCTGACTGAACTTTACATGTACTGATATGATAGTTCTCTATTAAGGGTGACACGGAGCCTTGACGTGCACCTTTAAGCGCCTATAGTAAAGGGTGCCAATGGTAGTGCTCTTGAGCCATCCCAAAAGTCGGATAGATATATTCTCTGCAGAAATCAAGGTTCAAAATGAATAGGATAATCGTACTCCTCGTATATCACGGAGGATGGCGACGATACAGGGTCACGTGAAGGAGAGGTATGAAAAGATACTCGTACCGTAGATTACTTGTATCAACAATCAGACTTAGATACTGAGTAGCTAGAACAGCTTTAATAACTAATTCGCAGCCTAGTAGTTTAGTACATATATAACGCAAATCGTTATAGTGCTCTACTATTACTAATCAGCGATCGAACCTCCTACCATGTGTTTAGACCATATGGTCAGACCTCTCTATACGTAGTATACCATAACACACTACCATATGGCATGACATGTGAGGCATATATTGATGGGTCCTTTCACTCATTGACGACTCCCAGAAAGCCCGAGAAGGATAATGGTGATCTTGCCAATGATATGAACTGGACATCAGAAAACTCCTCCGCTGTTGTCATGGCTGTCATGGCTGGCAGGTGATCCATCCCCTCGGCTAAGTCCCACTGGGATTATTTCCCCCAACGCAAACTCACAATGACATGGTGGTATCCACTGATACCAGTTTAAGACACACAAACCTCCATTTCGATCCAGGTTAGATACACAAGCTTCATCTTAAGGTCGAGGTCCCCGAATCAGTCTTCGACGTGGTCACACTGTGTAAGCTACACATCTCAAGACCATCTGCGATACCCCATCAGAAGGAGAAGATGAAACACTCCGTATACACCAGTAACTCAAAATCCAAAAGCAATCCTCCCGCGATTCAAAAATCAGACGCCACTGCGCCACGGCTGTATACTCATTACAGCTACGTATTGTGATCACCCATACTTGTATATGAGATGTGACATAAGTTTAAACCCAGACCAAGCGAGGACAGCCTATTGTTTGACTCTCAGGACTGTCCATGTAAGACATAGATCCAATGCAAAGACAATTGGGGACAAGAAGAAAGTTGAAAAAGGGTATGTAAGAGCAGTTTAGATAGATATCATAACCCTCATATTTTGCGCCACCATAAGCCATAAGCCATACACCTAAGCCACCATCACCAGGTGATCAGCTGCGGAAGCGGGGGATAATAGACCGCGCCGCGGCGTCCCTTTTTGTTTTTTCTTTTTCAGCGCAAGGGATTTTGAGGCAAGGAAAGGAAGCGATTGAGATTGATGGTAAGATTTTATGATTTCAAGTATCCAAGCCGAGGCGAGATGAGGCGAGTAGCTAGCTGATAGCTGATAGCTGATTGAGCCTATGAACCACTTTGGGCTTTGAAGCCATTGCAATACAATAGCAAATACTCGTACAAAAATCTAACAACGAAAAGTCATCTCCTGGAAAACTAAAAATTGTTTCATGACATTTTGGTAGCTATTCCTATCTTGGTATCTTTGGCGCACCCCTATCCCAATTCCAACGTAACCATCTAAAAACCCGAGAATTAAATGGGAAAAAATCGACCCCATTAATGATAATGCAGTATAGTGCTATACAATGCAGCTCAGAGATAGGTGAAGTGCGCCGATCTGAAAAATCCATCTAAGCGAACCAAAAATGACGAGGGAAGGAAATGGAATAGATGCACGGACATGCAATGCAGATCGTCTGTCGAGAGTCCTGATAAGTGTGCCTCCGCATACTGCTGTGTATTGATACCCCTGGCCTGATAATACTTCGTGATGCAACACTCCACAGAATAGAATCCAATTCTTCGGATGAATGAGTACCGACTAAACGTAGCTCTCCAATGTGCAAGCTTTCTCGGAGATGATAATGGTCCATCTGATGGAGCATAACGGCGTGTCATATACATGATATCTTCGTCTATTTCCTTGCTTGGCCTTTGTGTTTGATCATTACGATTGAGTACCTAAGAAAACAGATTCGTTAGAAAAGGGGCGGTTTGAATGAAAAGATAGATAGAATGAAGTAGAAAAGCAATCTGTGCTGTGCGTCTATCTTGGCCACTTTCAATGTTTACTTCCATTTGAGAAGAAACAATGCAAGACCTCGGTTATCCACGATATCTCACGTGATCTCGTAAACGCACGCTTGATTACGAATCCGAGTTTGGAGAACGGGTCGCCTGTAAACATGGCGGGAAGACTGGTGTCGGCTCCGACTACTCTTTCAAGAATGTCCGATTGACGAGTAGAGTAGAGTAGGATTAGGAGAAGAAAAAAATCATGAACAAAGTGACTTACGCAACAATTCCAGCAATTGCGATTAAAACACCAAATATTGATTTATCACCAACAGCTCTTCCCGAAGTCATCCATCCAAGAGCAACAATCGAACATGTCTTTACATGTCCAACAACAGTGCTGGAGACGGGACCAGTTTGAGCAATGATGAAAAATTGGGACATATTGATGATGCAGGCAAACAAACCAGACTAGGAGTGAGATTAGCTACGTTACATGACAATATGCGAGTTGTCTAAAACGAGATATTTGAAATAACATACCATGAAGATCATTACCCATCGGTTTACCGGTACCTCGCCCCAAACGGGGAAGGTGTCCACGAATGGGATAACGTATAGCAACATGAAAGCTGCCAAGGGGGCTTGGCTAAACAACAGTTGCATACTGTTGACTTGTAATTTCTTGTGGTAACTGGCGATCCAGACTGTATAGAGGGAGCTGGCAAAGATTCCGGTGAATGCGAAGATTACTCCCAAGGTACTGGTGGTTTTGATATTGGCATCGGCAGTGGGGAGCGAATCGTAATAGGAAACCATTCCCACTCCAAGACAGGCCGGTACCAGAGCATATATCGCATTTCTAGGCAGTGTGGATCGGTACAAGACGAAATTCATAAGTGCGACGGTTGGTGTAAGTAGAATTCGAGCGACTTGGTAGAAGGTAACTGTAGAAAATGCAAGAGAGAGATTCGGTAAAATGACATTCAATGCCATCGAAATAGCAAGTGGGAAGATGTCCTTGACTGCAATCCTTTTTGGTGTGAACATTGCAAATCGTGGTCGCGATAATGTGTAGAGCGTCAGCCACGTTACAGTGAAATGAAACGCCGCGAATGTGAGTTGTGCGAGCTTCAAGGAAGGGTCTGAAAAGATTGCCTTGTTGGTGAAGACCTAAGAAATCATAAGTATATTGTCAGGAAATTCAAGATACCTCAACTCAAAACTTACGATACCAATTGTCGCCAATGTATTTACGACCATCCAGATTATTGAAGATCTCACAGAGCTTTCTGGCGCTTTTGGCAGCTCTTCTGGTGGAGGAGCAAGCAATTCTGCTCGTTCAATATCTCCTTCCAAATCCTCCAGTTCTTCGGGTGTTCTCAATGTGTAATCTCCATCCTGTGAACCCATCAGGGCACGCTTTTCGGTTTTATCATCGAATCTGTCGGCATCCGTCGAGGCAGAACTAATGGATGCCGATAGGTCGGTTGATCTCTCCGCCATGATGTGTGTAATTTGATAGATATGTTGAATGAGATGTGTGTGGAAAGTTGGTTGAGGTTGAATTGAGTTGAAGCGAGTTGAGCTGGATTGGATTGGATTTGAAGGAGAGACGTTAGTTAGTTAGTAAGTTAAAATAAGAAGATATCCAGAAAGTATTAAAACAACAAATGATGAAATACATTCCTGAGGGAAATCGGAAGAATATGCATGCTAAAGCCCATCAGCATTATTATTCACTAAGGGGTTCTCGTTAGTGCGGTACGCATTGTTAACCGCAAACAAGGGTGAGTGAGTGAGTGGGAGGTTGGAACTTGGAGGTTGCCGGTTGGAGGTTGGAATTTGGAACTTGGTGGGCGATAATAATCCTAAAACATGCCATAGCCATACAAATAGTTATGCAATTAGCCATACAAATCCAGATGCAGGGGTTATTCTAGAGTACTGTATCTAGACTGAGTCTGAGTGGCTAGCTAGTTCATCTGATTGAAGTTTATTTGCTACAGTATGTATGTACTAATATTATTAAATTGGAGCGACTACCTTCTACTACTGTACTGTATATGAGTGAGTGTGCATATGCTACTCGAGTAGCGCGAGTGGAAATGGAAGCTTAAAAAGGGGTACGTAGGACTTATAGTACTGGGACGAGTATACAGATGACCGATAGTTCCTATTTAAGTAATGATATAAAGGACTTCTTCTCGAAGGTTCGGACCTCGGACATGACCTTACAAGTAGAAGAGAAGGTTTATGAATTGCCTCCAATACAGTAAGTACTAGGGTACATATACCGTTATTGATCTACATACACTTCGTAACAATAATAACCAAAACGATGAAGCGAAGTAAACGTCTAGTCTCTAATCTCTAATTTCTAATCTCTAATTTCTAATTTCTAATTTCAAATAGATCAATGTACAAACCTAAATTGTGATGGATAATATAATAAATATATGTATCCTCTTCTTTCTTCCTGTTAATAACGATGAGAGTGATCTTGAATGATAAATCATACTGGATACTATTCTAAGGATCTTGATTGAAGCCCCCTGAGTCTTGGGATAATCTATCGTCCCAATTTTTCTACCCATTTACACACACCATAGAGCATGTAACGCAACCCCCCCTAGTAATTAAGGATTCGTAAGTTATATTACTAACAAGTTGACCTCTCCCTGGGCCTACAAAGTACCTACGTAGATATCTGACATTAATATATGGGGATGGACGATCATCTAGTTTTGATCATTACTCGAGCAGGTATCTCGTATCTTCATTCGTTTTATGTGTAGCATGCTACATGTGGTGGTGATGAGACTCATGAGAGGAGCGAGTTAGACAGCTAGATGGCGGTACCTAGACCCATTCGTAGAGCACCACTAGACTTCAGAAGAAGAAGAAGAATATACCCAAGTCAGCACCAGTACAGGACGTACAGCCAGCCGGTCTACTTCGAATTCCATTATTTCCCCAAATTTCAAAATTCCCCGCTATGATGCTTCTCAGACTCCAGTTTCCACCTGGCATTTCGTATACATCGCCCACTTTAGACCTGACTAACACCTCATCACGACTAGGATAGACATATCTTAATCCATGGTCTAATAAAAAAGACGCCGTTCTCAACCTACAGATACCACCAATTCACCACTCTTACTCGCATGTTCTGATTTTCTAAAGCGTAGCCTGTTTAGGATTAGATGAAAGTTAATAATAATAATATTTAGATCTCCCTGCGTCTGGTCCGGTTGGAGCATTCCTTGAACTTTCTTACTGCAGCCTCATAATAAAACTCCTTGATTTCCTCTTGCGCATTCTTACAACCGGCAAAGATCTGTCTATACTTTTGGACACTCAAGATTTCCTCAATCTCTCCCTATTCCCAAGCATCTACTCTACTTCCAATCGAACTCTCGATCTTGTGCAAATCGTCCCTCAAATACAATGGCTTCCAACGGTACCAGTAAAGGCCCTCCAAGTAATGTCTCTCTGCCACTAAGCCTCAAAGACATTGACTGATTCATCTCATTTACAGCTCCCTCTTCTGCCAATGGAGAGCAGAATAAATTCTTCGAAGATTTTGGCGTGTGGAAGGAGGCTCCTATACTTACAGGAAGCACTCAATTCACCCCATTACCCGATGTTAAGAATATCATGATTACGGGCGGGGCTGGCTTCATGTAAGGACAACAATTCTTGGTGCAGCACAAAGATGGAATTCTGACCTTTCTTAGTGCTTGTTGGCTGGTACGACATTTGACCTTGACCTACCCCGATGCATACAATATCGTGTCTTTTGACAAGCTGGATTACTGTGCTTCATTGAACAACACCCGCGCACTGAACGACAAGCGCAATTTCTCCTTCTACCACGGGGACATCACAAACCCATCAGAAGTTGTTGACTGCCTTGAACGACACAACATTGATACGATCTTTCATTTCGCGGCACAATCTCACGTTGATTTGAGTTTTGGCAATTCTTATGCTTTTACCCATACCAATGTCTACGGTACCCACGTTCTTCTCGAGAGTGCTAAGAAGGTTGGAATCAAGAAGTTCATCCACATTTCCACCGATGAAGTCTACGGAGAGGTCAAAGACGATGATGACGACCTCTTGGAAACCAGCATTTTGGCACCCACAAATCCTTATGCGGCCAGTAAGGCTGCAGCAGAGATGTTGGTACATTCTTACCAGAAGAGCTTCAAGCTCCCTGTGATTATTGTACGCAGCAACAATGTTTACGGACCACATCAATACCCGGAGAGTGAGTGAATTACATATCCCGCTTTCGATTCACATGGCTAACCAAATCAAACAGAAATCATCCCCAAATTCAGCTGCTTGCTCCAACGTGGACAACCAGTTGTTTTACACGGCGATGGAACTCCCACGCGAAGATATCTCTTCGCCGGTGATGCAGCCGATGCATTTGATACTATTCTTCACAAGGGTACCATGGGACAGATCTACAATGTGGGCTCATACGATGAGATTTCCAATCTCACATTGTGTTCCAAACTCTTGACATACTTGAATATCCCCCACAGCACTCAGGAAGAGCTCCATAAGTGGGTCAAGCATACTCAAGACCGACCTTTCAACGACCATCGATATGCCGTTGATGGAACCAAGCTCCGACAACTAGGTTGGGATCAAAAGACCAGTTTCGAAGATGGAATGGCCATCACTGTGGATTGGTACAAGAGATTCGGTGAGAGATGGTGGGGTGATATCACCAAGGTCCTTACTCCATTCCCCACGGTCACTGGATCGGTAGTGGTTGGGGATGATCATGCCATCGAAGAACTCAAGGAGGATATCGTGGTGGGTGCTGATAATACGGTTTTGGGCAAGAAGAGAAAGTTGAACGGTGCTTCGAATGGATTGGAACAGACGATGGAAGTTTGAATACGCAAGGTTGGCTTGGTCTTGGATTCATCTGCACTGCATTGGACTGCGCTCATTGCACGCTCCTTGCACTTCAGCTTTCACGTTTGGTGGCGTAGGAAAGGACTACTGGGGATAGCTTGATTGGCTGGCTGGTGGGTTGGTTATCGGAACACTGTGTTAAAGCGCGCGTTTTTTATATTCCCCATGGATAGACATAGTTGACTCGGAAGTACATGAGTCGATGATGTGGATGTTTATGTACAGAGCTGCTGATGGATATCTTTGGCTTGGGTTTACGGTTGGATTGATAGGGAAACCCCATTTTGATCCTAAATATACGAAGATCATATTAGAAGGACAATCAATTAATTTCTTATGATCTCTGGGGCCTCGTCCTTGTGGCATAATATATACTCGAGTAATACAATCAATTGACCTCAGAAGCAAGATTTCGGGCCTCACGCAGTACTCGTCGCAGATTGAAGGGGATGAAGGGGAATCATGTGTAAAGTATATATATGTTATAATATAATATAACAGTGAAGAAGCTATTCATGTATGTATATGTATACTCGAGTACTAGTTGTATAATAATGTATAATGTAACTCGTCCGTACCTGCATTTAACCGGATATCGAGGATTCCAGTACCAAGGACGTGGAAGTTTGGCGGGTAAGTAATTACGATCTTCTCTTCTCTGAAACCAACTAAAAGGTAATAATTAAAGGGTTATGAGTATCACGAAACACGGAGTAACATAACATTGCACATTTAAGCTGGATTACAATATACATACGTTTGTCATGAATTTATATATGGATATGTATATGTATATTAAATTTATATAAATTATTAATTATACTTGCTACGTTGCCGCTTTGGATATCGGATCACAGTACGATCTTTTTGCTATCTATCTTTGCGCTTGAGCGAGTTGGGGCAGGAGTACGAAGGTACGATAATTGCATCTATTCAATTTGGGCGGTATTCTTTGGGGAGGGGGAAAGGGTTCTTCCTTCCTTCCTTCCTTCCTTTCTTTCTTTCTCTTCCCTTGCTTTGCCTCCTTGATGGTAATTTGAGAGGGGCCTGCCTTGCGACGAGGTCTATAGCTATTTTCTGAAGCGCATCATTGCTGGTCATTTGCATTGGAATCTGCATATTCCACCACCATTCGACGTGAGACGGGTGCTCCGTCGAATGGCGCATTCGAGTCCAACAGGTGAATATCGATACTATTGGGGGATTGGGAAATATCAACGACGAGACGACATAATACAAAGCTAAAAGCGGTGGGAAGGCACGGTGGATTGGGGGCGGAAATGTCAATGGGAGCTCTTTGTACCAATCCTCGGTCCACGGGGGGACAAGAGGAGGAAGATGGCGCAAGAGGTGGCAATTTATCGAATGAAAATGAGAACGTTCCTGGGGAATTGAGATATGCGGGCAGTGTCATCCCATTTATACCAGACGATAATGACGAAGAGGCGATGGAGCATGATGCGCTTGCTCCGAGGGAGGCGGCGCAGAGGGAAGTTGAAGAATATAGGAGACGAGCTGCTTATACGAAGTCGGTCTTTCATCATCCTCAGACAGATCGTGATACAGTGTGAGATTCTTTCTATAATTTCTACCTCATCTCTTGAGCCATCCACTGATACCTTTTCTCTTTAGAAACTCTACTCGCTCCCTGTACGATTCCGATGTGATGTATATAGAAAAACATGGTCGAGTCTATGTAGGAGATTATTACATGCCAATTGATGAGGAAGAACTCGATCGTCTTCGCATAATCCACCAGATATACCTCCAAATATTCGACAATGAACTCACCACCGTCCCTCTACATTCGCCAACACGTATTCTTGATATCGGAACAGGAACAGGCGATTGGGCGATGGGGATGGGAGATTTGTGGCCCTCGGCCGAGATAATCGGAACAGACATCGCCAAAGTCCAACCTACCGCCGTCCCCCTTAACGTCTTTTTCGAAATCGACGATGCAGAGGAAGAAGGGGGGTGGACATGGCCTCCCAATGAATTTGACCTGGTTCATTTGCGAAATATGGCCGGTGCGTTTAGTGATTGGGATCATATATATTCCGAAGCATACATACATCTGAAACCCGGTGGATGGATCGAAATCATGGATTTTGACGACCATAAAGCCTTTCTAACTTTCTTCGACGAAGGTAGCCCCATGCCGGCATTATTGCATGATGTGGGAGAAGCAGCGCGGATATTGGGAAGACCGCGGGGAGTGGCCCATCTGGAGCCGGAAAGGTTGCGAAAGAGAGGATTTGTGGATGTCGAGGTGAAGGAAATCGGCATACCTATGGGGCCGTGGCCGGATGATAAGACGCAGAGGACTATAGGCAAGTTATGGCTGGTGTCGATGTTGAGTTCGTTGGAAGCCTATACGTTGCGCTTGCTAACGCAGGCGTTGGGCTGGGAGGAGGATGAGGTGAGGAGGAGGTGTATGATTTGCGGTGAGGATATGAGGAGGGTCAGTATGAATGTGGAGAGGGCGAGAGGATTGCAAACCGTGGCAAGAGTTTTGGTGGGGAGAAAACCGGGGGGTGAGCAGAATGTTGGAGATGGAGGGAGTGTGGTCACAAAAGCCCAAACTATTAATGGTGACGGGAATGTACCATCGAACGGCGAATGATCTCGCTCAAATCGAGATAACTTCCTCCTGCTACTGTAGTCAGTAGTCGAGGATAGCAATCTTTTTTACATTTTGTACAATGCTTGGGGGTATTTTGGGCTATGGACATATAATCTTCTCATCTTGGCGGAGTTTCTTTTTTATTTTCTATTCTTACGGGCAAGCGAGAGAGCAAGCAAACAAACAAGTGCGGCATTTTGATGCTATAAAAGTATATTCCACTTCGTGCATTATCAAAAAATGAATTACGATATCAAGACCAAATCATGGATGGGGAGAGTGGAATGAAGGAAGTCAACTGAAGCGGGAGAGAAGGGAGAGAGGGGGAGATCGTTAATGAAGGAGTTGGCTAGTTGGCATACTGTAGCGAGCATTGGATTGGAAACTCTTGATCCAGGATGGAGGATCTTCTTAGTACTATAGTACAATAGATACCCTCATATTAACATGACCATGACTTTACATACTGTACATACATCGAATCTACACAAATGGTGACTGAGAATGATTCTTTCAACCCTTAAGCGCGTTTCCCTCTCTGACAATTTTTTTATTCCTTTTCTCTTCAAGTACACTTACCTACACGTACACGCACACGCACACGCATACGTATCCCAAACATTTCCTGCTTTGAGAACATGGAGGAAAAATGGAGGGAATTATCTTCTTTTCTTTTCTTTTTTGTTTTGTTTTTTTTTTGTTTTATTCTTGCAAATAAAGGAAGAAGTGAAGAAGGGACGAATATTAGGCAAATGATATGATGTGATATGATAGACAAACAAGCATGTATGCAAGCAAGCAAGCAAACACGTTGTTATCAATCTATTAATCGCTGTCTTGGTAGACTATATTATGCATCGCGCATGGTGTTGCGACTTGTATATACATATACATACATATATATGTATGAATTTGGCTTTGGGATTGATATCAATATTGATATTGATATGATATTGTCGATAGTCTGACGATTCACTCACAAATTTTACTTACTATTTACGGGTTTATGAGATATGTATCTTAGTTATACTTATCATACCTATCCTATTTGTATTAGTGGTTATTATATATATTATTTACGCACTACACGATATAATCCTATTCCAGAAGTTCCCGAGAGAGGTGGGGGTAAAAAAGGAGAGAGATGTGTGTGTGTGTGTGGAAACGCATTGTGAGTATTTTTGGGCTGTGGTCATGGTCATGTGGTGAGTGTTTCCAGCTTGAAGTTCGAGATTGGAGTTGTGATTGAGTGGTTGTGGTGATGGGAAGGTGGTGAGGATTGTTTTTCTTTTTGTAGGAGGGGGTTTGATGGGGAGGAGGGGGGGAGGCAATTTGATGTTGGGAGGGAGAGGAAGATAGGAGGAACTTGCAGTTGGAGGGTTGGAGGGTTGGAAAGTTGGAGAGTTGGTGTATAACGAAGACGGGGGAGGGGGTGAGGTATAAAAGGGGTGTTTGTAGGGTCTGTTTTGGGGGTGGGACTGTGGATAGAGAGGATAGAGAGGATAGAGAGGATAGAGAGGATAGAGAGGATAGAGAGGATAGAGGAGGTCTGAAGGTCGCAGCTAGGAGCGACGGAAGGAATGGCGGTAGCTCTAGAGATAGTAAATCATCATGAATATCCAAGAAGGGAAGTGAGGAGAGGAGGCTTGGTGCTTTGTGGGTAGACGATAGGAATGGAAATGGGAATGGGAATGCGAAGGATAGAGCAAGATAGGTGGGAAGAAGTAGATACGGGAAAAATGGGGGAGGGATGGTACCTCTGGACAGACAAGCATGAGGGTATGGAACGAGGACCGGGAGGGGGCATTACAAGAATTTTAGTCGAGGGAAAGACTACGGTAGTCACTAGGGGTTTGTTTGATGGAGAATGAATCGAGAAGAACTTGGACGTGTAGTTTCGGGCTCTTCGCAAACCCCGAGATAGGAGATAAGTCGGGGTGGGAGTGGGAGTGGGAGTGCGAGGGTATGGATCTTGGTGGACATGGTGGGGTGGAGTGGCTCATATGGTATGAATGACTTATGTAATGAGGCTATTCGGGAGTATTCTGCATATGAATCATGAGATAGAGATAGCAACCTATCTAAATAGATAAGCGATCCGCCTATTTATAACACCTTCAAGTGGATATAAGTTGAGTCCAATTCAAGACTACTTCTCAATATGTAAAACACCCCGACCTAGTTAATGTTCACCTTCAGTTCAGAAGAATATTTATGAGGCCAATTTTCGTGCTGTACAACAAAACTTTTGGGGGCAGCAAAGAATATGAATTTGGTTTCTTTTCAGATATAAAGAAGAATGAAGCTTGAGATCACGAATGTGGAATGTATGCCAGAATATGATTAGATTGCAAAAGGCAAATCTCGATGGGGGATTTTTCTTTGAAATGTACAATGACAACCACCCATTAACCCTCGTTTACAATTCCCCACTAGTGAACAAAAGATACGTCTAATAGTTCGAGGTTTTCTGCAGTAGTCCATGCATCGTGTTTGATCATGAGATATTCACCGTTGGCAGCACCTACACTGGCGACGGTAGAGAACATAGTAAATAATGTTTCTTCAAGCAGACGCCGATTTTGTCAAAGTCAATCGCTGAGACAGTTGGAGTCTTTGGCTCGAGGTCACAATCTATGTCGCTGATATTGAATCGTAGAGGGAAAATTGAAGATGTTAAGGATGTAGATAGATAAAATGGATATTATGCGCATAACTCTATTGTGTTTGGTAATCATGAGGTAAATGAAGAGAAGATAAGAAGAGAAGTTGGGCTATTAATTACTTAAGTAGCTTCCACTTGGTCGCTCTCGCCATTTTCTAGAAGAAACGTAGACCGCAAGATCATGGCAATGCCGTACATTCCAAGTGGGTTGGATAATGAAAACTTCACTAGAGTAGATTTAATTCCCTGTCCGTGTTCTTTTGATTTAGACGAAACTTTTCGTCTTACTCCTCAATCAATTGTAATACAGCCCCCCCAAAGATTTATTGGTAAACCATGTTCAGGACTCTTAGAAAACTCGAAAGATAATTTTGCCTAAAAGTCCTGTATATGCGGCCATGGTTCCAGTTATGTTGAGAGTACATAATCACTTCAGCAGCACACTGATCTCACCGGAATTGATTTATTTAGGAACAAAACTGCTTATGTTTATCTGTAGTGGGTAATCTTCAGTCCTCTAGAGAGTTGAGTCATGATGGTATTCTCAGAATTTGTGTCGCTAAATAGCTCATTGCTGCCCAGGGTATGTCTTCCTTGGCCAAGTGAATTGTCAGAGTAACTGGTGCTCTTGCAATGTCAGAGATATTGGGCGATGTACTCCAGTATCTCGAGGATGTAAAGGTATCGGTAACCGAATTTCATTCTGGCTTCAGGGCATATAACCTCACGGGGTACAACCCCTTAGGAAACCCCTTTGCCAGTTCTGTTTTCAGTACCTTCAGGCCAGATTTCTCAAAAAGTTCTCGGAACTTCTCATCAGTCCTAGAAATTTCATGTAAGCTTGATCTTGCAATGGCCCTTCATGTTTGAATACCTCGTGACACTGCTATCGACTTCATCAAACATATCATTGCCAGCATGCGTGCTCATATTTTCCTTGACTATAATCCAACCATCTTCACTCAACATCTTTCCACATTTCTGGAAATACTCCACCAGTTGAGAGTCTGTTAAATGACCTAGGCACCACTGGTTCCATATCAAATTGTACCTAGTTTCTGAATCTGGTGTCCACGCCTCAAGGCCAACAGGATATATCCGTCCAACACCAGGGTGGTCCACGAGCGCGGATGAGAACTTCGTCACTGGTTCCACAATATCTACTGTGGTAGCAATGCTGAGAAGTAATGCCTTGGTAATTCGGCCGATGCTGAGATCTGTGTTAGTTGATACAGCTCCAAAGCTTCGTGGCCAACAAATGATTATTCTAGACCAGAAAAAGAGGACGCTCCTGAAAAGTTCTATGTATTAATATATGGCGTCACTGGACTCCATAATCATACAACTATACCTAAGCTTGAATTCTCCAACTCGTATATATCAGCCTTGGACTTCCTGTGCACAACAGATCTTGACCAAGATAATCGATCAGCTTGATTGCCGACACTGAACTGTCAGTCTCCCAACTCCACCACTTAATTAACACAGGGCAGCCACAACCAAGTCATCGCACCACACCATCTATGCAACCACTGCCTCAACCTAAAAAATTAAAGGCTCAAATTTTGACTCACCCAGCGCCACAGTCTACAGCCCTCTCCAACTTCTTTCCCTTAACCCCCAACTTTCCCAGGAAATTCTTTGACCCTTGTATATCCACCCGACTGATGTACGGAAAGCCTCCCAACATTCCATCGTCACTTGCTTCTATGCTTTCCCAACTGCAACTTCTGTCAGCCTTGTCAACCTTTGATATTTGCTCTTTGCTATTTGATGTATGATGTATGATGTATGATGTATGGTATCTTGGTTTAAAGGTCGGGAGGGGTAGGGGTGCACACTAGTTAATAGCATCCGCGTGATTGATCTGTGAATCTGCTGTTTGAGTTGCCATTTTGTGGTGGCTTTTCCTGACAGGAAGTCAAGCAGGATAATCGAGAAGTATCACTTTAGGTGAAAGGCGGTGTGTGAGTGGAACGTTGTGGAGACAGAGAATCTACTCTGTATTCATGGATGGAAGAAGGGCTTTTGAGTTGGGATATTGTGGAGGGGTTGCTTTTTGTTTGAGAAACCTTTCAGGTTGAGATGAAGTGAATCATAGTGTGCCTTTAGCTGAGCTTACCGCTTTTCAGTTAGCGTGGCTGGGGCTTGTCATCTTTTAGAGTTTATAGGGTGTGGATTCAGCAGTGCATAGCTTGAACACACCTGCGAGAATGGATTTGCATCTGCTTAGGATGCAAATCTGCATACTCCACAATAAAATGTGTCTAAGAAATATAAAACTGGAGATAACGATATCTTCTCAAAGACCGAGTCTGAATCGTTCAATGGTCTGAATCAGCTAGACGACTTGGACGGTGTAGACACTGGCCTCACCAAAAGATCACATCAAGTCCCGATATCCACAAAACTCCAGCGACACTATTAGTTTTTGAATTTCTGTTGCTTTGCTTATCTATACAATGGGTATTATATTCCAATCATAAACATTAAACCGAATCACTATGGATTTACATATCTGCAACGACAGTGGCTTTTGCAGCGACCTCATGCATCCCCCCCCCTCTACACCCCCTAAGTACAAGTGCCAAAGTTCTTTTGACACCCAGTACCACAATAATCAGTACTACTTCCACAATATCCATGTTTACTGCAACAGTTTCCGAAACTGCTTCCCTGGCAGGTTTTCTTTGCGATACCTGCGCACGATCCATCGTCACTGACCTTCAGAGTTGAGGTAGCAGCAGCAGCAGTGGTTCTGGCGGTAGTAGGTGTGGCGATTGCGGATGTAGATTTAGTGGTGCTGGATGCTGAGCACGTCCCTGCAATAGTTTGACAGCCAGCACCGCAGTAATCGCTGGTGCTTCCACAGTCTAATTTGAGTTTCTATTAGTAAATGAGGATATATGATGGTAAGGGATCATGTTAGGGATTTCTTACATCCATTTTGTGAACAGCAGTTTCCATAGTTAGAGCCTGTGCAAGTGATATCTGCATTGCAGGAGCCATCATTCGAGATCTGTTTACTTGGCGTAGGAACAGCAGCACCAGCATTGCCGCTTCTGTACCAATTCTCAGATGGATCACCAAGGCATTCGCCAACGGTAACAGACTTGAACCCATGAGAGTACATAGAGGAAAGTATATAGTCTGTAAGGTTATAGACAGTTTGATAATGGATATCGTGTTCGATTTCCAAGAAGTTATCCCTGGAAGGTTTAGCGGTAGCAATGGCTTTGTCCCAAATGTTCTTGGAGTTTTGAATGAGATTCGCAGCATCATTCAAATATCCCTCAGTATCCAAGTCGAAATAGGTCACATGGTATCCCAAATCTGCCATGAGATTACCACAGGTATCGTTGCACTGGGAGTAAGGAGGTCTCATGTACGTTGGGAAATATCCGAGAATGTTCCTGAATGCCATTTCATTGTAGATCATCTGGTTTTTGAAGGTTGTTGGGTCGAGAGACGTCAAGTTTTCGTGGCCCCAAGTGTGAGATGCTACTTGATGCCCTTCGGCAACCATACGTTTGATAACAGTAGAATACTGTTCAGTGGTATCGATTGCGCCCTTCCCAAGGTTATTACCAGTGATCATGAAGGTAGCTTTGGCTCCATAGGCTGCAAGTTTGTCGAGAAGGTCATTAGTATAAAGATACGGTCCGTCATCGAAGGTAAGAGCAATATCTATTGAGGTAGATAAGTTAGTGTTTCCTTGGTATTTCAAATAAACTCAAAGCCTTGAAAAACAAACCTCCGGCCACTTGACAATCATAAACACCAGCTCCTCCGTATGGTACAGAACCAATATGCGGGCGAGCAATGTTTGCCGTCGAATCACCAGCTGGAGCCTGGAGTGTATCACAGAGAGGTCCGTATTTAAATTGGCAATCTGGAGCTGCGCAGTAGTCTGTTCCGGTTCCGCAATATCTAGATCCATTAGCTAAGATCCTTCGAGCTGATGAGAAGTTACTCACCCTTCTGGAGAGCAACAGGCATTTACGCAGCTTCCAATACCTGGACCGCAAGTATTTGGATTATCGTCCTTCGGGCGCAACTTGGGTGTTCTTTCTTCCACATGCACAGGGGAAGCGATTGGCGCTGGCATAGCATTGCGGCCCTTGATTGTCTGAAGGAACTCTCTGCCACCCATCAATTTTGGCATAGCAGGTCCTGGATGCGCACTAGACAAAGAGAACAAAGCCGCGGTGGCGAGGAGTGATAGAGACTTCATGTTGAGTGTTTGGCAAGTTTGATGTGCAATTCCTTGAAGAAAATGTGAAATTACAATAAATTTATATGTGAGAAAAAAGAAAACGATATTAAAATTTACACCTAGCTGATGTTCGCTCAGACCTGGTGGTAAAGGAACGACTTTGCACAGAAGATTGAAGCGAGTGTGAGGGTTGTAAAAACCGATGAGGAGGTGAAGGAGGTGCTCAAGTTGGACGCAGACTTCGTATTAAACTCCAAGAACAGAGACAGCCTGACTTGATATGATATGCAACGACAACAGACAGGGGAAGGGGAACATAGGTTTCTGGGGGTCCGAACTCCAGAAAAGCGACTAAAGGTATGGGTATAACATGCCAACCTACTAAGGATGGATGCACAACAAGGATGCAGAGTCGGTGCCGCCATTGATGCTTCACACCTGTAGATCCAAGAGCTTGGTTATGCTGTTTAGAGAATGTATTGATGTAGGTCACAATGAACAGGAGAGTGGAAGGGTTGAAAGTGGGGTAGGAAGATCTTCGAGAGGTCTTAGAACGCAGGCCTGGTGGCGCGATGGCAGAAGAGGGATGGAATGGATGGAATGGATGGAATGGTTGGAATGGTTGGAATGGTTGGAATGGTTGGAATTCTGGGATGTCGTTGCGTTGAAAGTTGCAAGTTGAAACTTGATACTCACTGATGAGTGATGAGTGATGGGAATCGTATACGGCGTATTCTTGACACGCCCCACTCTGGTGATACATATTCATCCTAAGTATACCACTCGAGTATGTGTTTCAATAGGTAATATTAGCATTATTAAGTGTTATGTTATTGAATCTTGTATCTCATTAGTGATATACGGAATGATTGGGATTCGATCAATTCTTCCCCAAACGGGCATGTAATATTGAAACCATCTTCATTGAAATTCAATAGATTTCAGCCAAACGTATGCGATTGAAGACTGGCATTTTCGTTAGGACGTATATCTTTGACAACATACGAGTATATACAGTAGTATCAATCCTTACACGTATTTCGGTATGCTCGAGTATGGTAACATCAGCCACCGGTGCACCATAATGCTCGTAACTTCCACTACATGCTACTCCTTCGTGGTGCCAATCACGATTTCCATGCCATGCAATGATGCAAATGCTCAGGTTCCCACTGGACGCGGCTTTTGATCACCACTGCCTTTTTCAGGTCAGCAGCCTTCGCCTTCACTTCATGCTATGCGGGAGGTGCCTTTGGATGGAGGGAAGGGGAGGGAGAGGGAGAAGGGGAGGGAGAGGGAGAAGGGGAGGGAGAGGGAGAAGGAGAAGGAGAAGGAAGGAGAGAGGAAGAGGGAGAGGGAGAGGGAGAAGGAGAAGGAAGGAGAGAGGAAGAGGAAGAGGAAGAGGGGTGTACGGAGTAATGGAATGATAGAAACTAGCAGAAACATGTCAAGCTGCCTCTTTTGCCCATATGAGGTTAGAGCAAGCTTTCTCTGCTCTGACCTGCCCATATATCGTGCTGACTCAGCATCATCCCTGATCTCCCGGGCCAAAAGAAAAGAAGCTTCTTAGCCCAGCCTTGGCGTCATGCACGTCTTTTCTTCTTCTCTTATTTTCTTCGCTCTTTTCACGCCCCCACCCCTTCGTTCATCGGCAGCTGCACAGTTTAAAGGGACCGTGCGAACGCTTCACCCATTGAGCTCTCTGCCGTGGAGAATTCCAATCAAACTCAAACTTCATTGTCGCTCGTCCACCTGGTCGTATTGTATTGAATAATGGCAACCAATGAGCTCTGCGGTTCGACCGCCCTCGATTCCTCATTGATATGCCGTGGCGGATGAATTCAGCCGTCATGGCTTTACGACTCTTCCGATATGTGACGATTAAGATTGTTAGTGTCTCGGTTCTTCCCGAGATGGTCAAATTGGCAAGAGGGAAACTTCGTGCGATGGACTAATTAGAGTCTAGAGTTGAGTCCGGACGACCAACAGGACTCTCACCGCTTTATACAATGACGATATAAGATCCGAGAGCTTGACTGCGACACGGCACATGTGGTGGATTTCTCGACGCGTGAGTGAGTACATAAAGATCGTGTGGATTGCGATGTTGGTGTATCGCAGACGCCCAAGTATGATACTGTCGCCCTGACGTGAAAGAATATATTGGAAGTCCAGATTCACGCCAGGTAGCGAGGTTGTGCGCTTGATCGAGCATTATGACTAGAAGATGATGTTGAGTCTTCAAGTGATAGTCAAACATTGGGATCGAACGATAAACTTGCATCGAATGAGCTAAATTTCTATGTAAGATCTAAACTAATAAACAAAGTACTGCCAGAGCAACCTCCCTTCCCAAAATCACATTTCCTAGTGTGTGAGCCCTAATTTCTCATTTTCCTGTAGATATTCGTAGTATCTCCCCTTCGTGTTATCTCTCCAGCTCTTGCCCCATTTCACCACTGCAAGGAAGGTCAGGACTTGAGCAAGACCAGCACAAGCAGCCAAAATAAAAGCATTTTGATAACCCATATTGGTAACCCAAGGGGTAATCCCATAGCTTACCGCAAAACTCATGGTGTTTCGGATCAAAATTACAGTGACTATGAAGTTTGTTAGCCTGGGGTGTACAGGTGCAAATAGCAGGATAGAAGGATAGAAGAATAGAAGAAGGTACACATACCCATGGCTTCGCCACTCAATTCTTTGTAAGAGTCGATACAATAAGAGACAGAGAGCTGAATACCAATACAGTTTGAGCCGGCGATCAGGAACATGGCAACGATGAGGCCAAACCAATGCACGTGATAGTATGCACCGACACCCCAAAGGAGTAAAGAACCAGGAACGAAAATGATGGATGATAGAAAGAGCCAGAGTCGATGTTCTGGTTCCGAGATTCCTTTGTTGCGACGGGCGAGCCACAATACAACTCTATCCCCTATAAACCCAGAATAAAACGAGGCGCAGGCGACTCCGAGTATAGCGGAAATATATGATAGGCCGACCATGGAAGAAGAGAAGTTGTAGGGAGGGGCGCTCAGAATCAAGGAGGTGGTTCCATTGAGGACATTGAGCCAGATCAAATTGCTACCATACGAGAATCCAGCGTAAACGACCGATGGAAGAGACAAGAACATGAGAGGCCGGATAATCATGCGGAAGAGTCGGAAGTCTCTTTTCTTATCTTTCAGCGCCAATTTTTGGAGATATGTCTTCGGCGCGTAATCAATATTTCCAGGCTTAGCGGTAACATTCACAGATGCGACTTTCTCAGGATCGAACAGTATTTTGGTGGGCGTGCTTTGTTCTTGGGCCATGATACCTTCTTGTGGTGTGTTTGCTCCAGGAGTGTTGTCTTGGGAGGTGATCGCCTCCAGAGGTACCCTGTCATAGTTTGTCTCCTCCATGAAGAAGAAGCAGAAGACAAACCCGATGGCTAATAATATGGCACACCAATACATAACCCATCGCCACCCTTGCTTATCATTAATAAAGCCTGCCTGCAATATTGTCAGCATGAACTTCGGGTTGTTATAAATGATGCTATATAACTCACAATTACTGGAGCTACATAGTTACTTCCGGCTAGCATAAAGGCATATATCCCCATGTAAGTACCTCTCTCGTGAGAAAAGTAGATATCTATAATTGATATTTCACATAGTGATTCGATAGGAGCGCTGACAGCCCCCTGTAAAATCTTGCTTCCAATCCATGCGGAATTTGATGTTGTATAAGGCACCCATAACATGGTCCTGATTCTGTCAGCACGAATATATACAATAGTGAGGATATTTACTGACCCAAGAGCTGCTAACATGGAGAATAGATAGGTCGGCCTTTTTCCGTATTGCAGTGCTATTGGCTGTGCGATCAAACATCCCCACTAGACTCGAAGAATGGTATTAGCGGCTACGTTCTGAAATATCAAGTGTGCGAATGGGCTATCGCCCATCAGAACGAACCCTATACTGGATGGCTAATGAAAGAGCGCTTGATCTATTCCAGAGGCGATGCGAGAGCCATTTCGATATTTTCCAATATACGAGAGCTCGCACTGCTACATATCATGGCTGGAAGTGCATGATGTTGAATTGACAAGAGGAATAGTGTGTATCTCACCCCAGCGAATAGAAATAAGTAGCCCGTGCCGGTATTCAGTTGATCTATTGTTAAGCCAGTGTCCTGACTTATGGGCTCCATTACACTGTAAACCGCAGCGGTTGCTATCCCAACCATCATAGTATACACGGACATGCATACTGTCGATAACATCTTCCGCCTAGGGGACCAATTTAGAGGATCATCTGGGTCGCTAGATGGCGTCGGAACGAGAACAACATCTTGTAGCCGAGATGCAGATGCATGTTGCCCTCCCAATGAACCTTCGAGATCGACCAAGTGAATGGTTCCTGGGACCGCCCGTGTATCCAGATGACCATGCTGATTCTCAGAGTCCTGCATCATGAAACAAAGCACAAACAACCACCACAGAGCAGAATAGAAGATAGAAAGGGTAGTTGGTTGATGAGGGAAGGATCGGAGCGCTGATCTTCATCATTGCTCCTCCCTCTACTTATACGTTTTCAAGCCAACCCTGTATCAAGCTCCATTGATATTCACAACAACATACCAGAATGTTAAAAATATAGGCTAGGGCCTCCTGAGGATCAACGAGATGCCTGGCCGTGGTAGCGCATTTTGATTGGCCAACGGGGTGCTAGACCGATCAATTTCCAACGGAGATCGATCGGGCAGCATATGCAGTGATGACACGCTAGGCCCTCATTTGCTCGAGTAGCACTGGCACCTCCTCGGTGATCGTAAAGGCCTATCAGAACGGCAAGACCGTTATCGAATATCAACGATGAAGTTGTGATGGTGATGAAAGTATTTGTCGTTGCTTCAGTCTCCGCCCCACTGATAGAGAGGAGCTTCTTACGAGATATGAACTCAATATTAGATTTGATTCTCCGAACAATAACCTTACTCCTCTGTCCCACTTTCCCCTCTCACTCTTTCTGTCGAGTGCTCATTTTGAGAGCGAAGGGCGAAGAGGCGAGAGGAGACCTGATCTATTACATCAAGCCCTTTGAGCAAGGCGCGGCAGGGGCCAGTTGAGGACCAGGTCGTAGAATGAGATTCTTAGATAATGTCACCCATCTACCGGCCTCTGCGGCGAACGAGACCACCGGACCCTCCTACTTTTCCCATGAGTATGACATTCCAAAGTATCTTACCAGCCTCTATGAACATGGCATCTTGTTCCTAGCTACAGCAAAACCTCTTTACAAGGATACTTTTTTTCGGCGCCAAAAATAAGGATATCTGAAGGTATTCTTATATCGAGGTTCGGCTAGTTTCAATAATGGAGTGGTATTTTAGGTCTACTCGTGTACTATACTTAATTATGTGATCATCAATAAACCTTGACAAAACATAGTTTATTCAGATTTGATATAAATATAGTATGAATTTCATAATTATCATGGGAATTGGGATATACAAGGGTTATATAGAGGTTTCGGGATTCAAAAGATTAAGGATGCCTTTGTAAAGAGGATATGAGGATATTAGCTAATTCTTCACCAAAAAATACGTTGAGACCGAAGTTAATATAGAGGATCCTTATGAAAAGGTTTTGCTGTATTCTTCAATCCATGAATGATTGTGATAGAGAGCGCGTCTCTAGTTCGGCACCTTGAGTCGTGGGAAGGTTGTAGCGCTGCCTCAATATGTAGGTGTTCTCATTGGTGAGTAAACGCTTGTTCTCATCAGTATTGTGATTAGTATGCGGCCCGTACAGTGGTAATTATTAGGACTTCTTTGTTTCATACTGGAATGCCACAAATTCCTAAAACTACTAGGCAATACGTTCTGAGCGTATTTCAGGCCTAAAGTAGATCTGGAATGGTCATTCCAGATCAGATTCTTTCTTAGTAACTGTTGGCTTGGCCATATCTACTAGATTGTACGTAGCCTTTTAGCGATACATGCGAGCCGTGGTATCAAGGGGCTGGATATTAGCTTCCCGTACCATTGGCTTATGTCACAACACTGGTTCCCATCCCTGGTTCCATTCCCATGGTGAGAGCAAGAGCTTTGAGTCGATCAGATGATTTTCGAAGGCAATAGCATTCTTGTCAATATGAGGGAGCTTATCGCATACCAGCCAATGTTATAAATACTCCAGGCACTTGCCGTGACTTTCGAGGAATATTTTACATTGCCACAATGCTGGAGGAAAGCTTCTCCCCCCCTCTTGAATAGCTCTTCTGCTTGCGCAGCATTGCTTTCTCACAGCCCTTCAGCTACTCCCTTGATTGTCTAACTCGCCGACTCACACGCGAGCAATGATGGCCTATGCTATTGCACCATCGAAGTTGCCCTGGATAGCTGTTATTTGCGCTTTCTTCTTTTGCTGGTCGATATGGTTTCGAGACATGCCATCCAGGATTACCTCCAGTGTGAGTCAAGAGCCTCCCACTTCCACAAGAGCTTTCTAAGCTAGGTTTAGGAGTGCATAGTTTGCCCAGATGCCTGTGACAATGATAGACAAAATCAATTTCTTGCAGACCAACAAACGGGAAATGTGACTACCCAGGCACAGAATGTTACTACTCCGGAAGTTGCCCAGCCCTCGTATGAACGGCCACTCATCTTATACGCCTTCTCAGAGTCTCCTGAAGCACGAATCAATATCCAGTACTTTATAAAACATGGTCTCCATGATGCAGCCAATTTCATATTTATTCTGAATGGCGAAACAGATATTCATAAGATCATTCCTCACAAGGACAACATCAACCACATTCACCGGCCAAACGACTGTTTTGATCTAGGCTCATACGCCGAAGTCCTAACCAAGGCCGACCTCTACAAGAAATACCGCAAATTCATCATGCTAAATGCCAGTCTTCGCGGGCCTTTCCTGCCCTCCTGGTCCCAATCCTGTTGGTCTTCCCTCTACCTTTCCAGAATAACAGCCACCACGAAACTCATCGGCATGACCGCAAACTGCCAGCCAGAATTTCATATTCAATCTATGATCTGGGCTACCGATTTAGTCGGCATGAAAACATTGCTCTTTCCATCCAAAGAGGTGCTTGCAAAATTGCCACCTCGACCGATGTATGCAATCAAAGGCGCATTCAACAAATCCGAGATACACCCCCCAGGTATCAACAGCTGTTTTCGTAGCTTCAACGCTGCGATTAATGCGGAAATCGGCGTTACGGCTTTGATGCGCACAGCTGGATATGGTGTCGAAGCTATCATGACTGCCTTCCACGGAGTAGATAAAGGGGACGAGGACGTTTCCAAAGCCGGGAAAGGTGATCACCATCAACATAAACATGGTTCCGAAGACCATGTAGCTGAGATGGAGGGCCCGAGTCGTCCCTCTGCCTTTACAAGTGAATATGAGAGGTTTTGTAAATCGACGGGCACGGGCGATGTTTTGTATGATGGTGGCTACTTTGGGATCAATATACACCCGTTCGAGACGATTTTTATGAAGACTAACAGGAATATTGGACCGGTAGCTTTGGATCATTTGACGAGTTGGATGAAGGGGAGCGGGTTTAGTAGTTATAATTGCATAGTGTGAGATGTGAAGTATTGGAACAGGGGTGATGGCGCCTGCAATTCTTCAAGGGCAGTGGAATCTCTATCCCACGACTTGGGAGTCGTAGTGAACGAGTGGGAAGGTCTGAAGGTGGGGAGAGCCGCTGGGTGCTGGTGCTATAGCGCGTTTATAGATTTTTGGAGAGCGGAACTTCTCACAACTGCCTGAGGAAAGATTCCATATGAGGGTATCAAAGGTCGAATTATGTATGTATATAGAGTGCAACAAAGTAACCGAACTAAAGGTTGAATCTTGTTCTTTGCTTCTCCATTCCAGCCTTCCATTGCCACTGAACAGCATCATCGCCTTCACTCCCTGCTCTGCCAATTCCCTTATCAACCCTTCTCAATTTCAATGTAAATCTTGGCCCAAGCTCCTGCAGTCCAGCTCTGATACCTTCTACACCCTCCACAACTTTTCCATCTGGGCCTACTACGCTCTTTTCTGTTTCTCGCTTCTCCCTGAACACATATCGATGCCTTCGCACGAATATGTAATCACGCTGATTATGTAGTGTAACCACTTGTCTACCCTGTAACTCCGGTTGTGGTGGAAATAGAGTTAAGAACAATCTTGCTGTCAACAATCCCAAAGATGTGCGGAAATTATTCAAAATAAGTTCTGGGTAGTGATTTGTTGGATTTCCATGACCGGGCAGTTTCTTTCCTTCAACCCAATTCTTAATCGAGAAATGACACGTAGGCCCAGACGGTAAATGTACTATGGTCAAGCCAGTGGGCACCTTGGCATCTTCTTTGAGCATCACAACGGATGTATATTCGCGGTTTGTAGCAAACTTGCAAATTTCTCGCAAGGAGTACTTGTGTCCATAGCGATGGGCCGAGCGAGGGACGTAATTACTGTTTGGAAAGAGAGTGCACAAGAGATGAGCTTCTGCATGCAGCGTGGAGTTCAAGGATGTTGTGAGGAGAATTTTTGGAGCTGGTGGTGGCTCGCCTGTGAAGAGTGTAGGGAATTTGAGGGATAGGGAAGATGGTGTGAGGTCGAGATTTGTGCTAGTTGTCGAAGGCGCATTGCTGACTGCACGAGGTCGGCTTTCGGGTTCTTCATCCTCATCGTCTGATCCTTTCTCCGAATCCGAATCTAACATACTATCGGCATCATCATCCTTATGCTCCGGAGCTTCATCTAAAGGTTCTTGCTCTGCAGCCTCCGCCTCTTCTATACGCCTTCTCTTCAATTGCTCGACGTCTACACTGATGTTGAGGTCGTTTCCATCGCCCGAAACTTCATCCCATACACGCTTGTTATCGATTGTATGCGGAACGTTCTTTTCTAATCGCTGTCTTCTCAACTCGGGATCTCTATCTTCTTCTCTCTTTCGTTTGAAGCGTATATCTCTGCGCTCGTTATCGCGAGCTTTCTTCTGTTTGATATGAAGATCCTGTCTCTTAAACTTATTGCCAGTCTTAAAAGGCAATGCTGCCTTTGAAGAGGTCGGATGCACTCGTTTCGGCCCCATTGTGTATGATCTTTTCGATTTGGTGGTAAGAGGGAATCTGACAAAACAAAAGAGGAAACCCAAAAATTATTTTAACAAATCGGAACGCGGCCGCATCACCCGATATGAGCACGGATCTACAAGGCTGTCCTCGCGACGAGTCACACGAAAAGAAATTCCCCTCATGATTTTTGTAGTACGCAAAGCTTGAAAAGTTTCCCAGACTTTCTTTGACTCATACCTATTGTTGGATGAGTCCTCGGTGAATGCGATCTCTTTGCACCCTTACAAGAGATATTGTTGTCAAAACAAAGTTAAGCCCACGACTGACTTTACGAACCTTTACAGCTACTACACCCCACAATAAATACCAAGTGTCGAAACAGAAGAAGGACACCAGAATGTCTACTACCACCACCCTTAAGGGTCAGCCCCTTGATCGCCAGGTCCTCGATTCGATGTTGAGGCGGCGCATGTTCTATACACCCTCTTTCGAAATCTATAATGGAGTCGCTGGTCTTGTAAGCATAACGAGTCTTTTATATTCCCATTCTCCAATTTCCAGGATATTGGATTTCCTCGCTTTCCGCATCCTGTTCACTCCTTCATACGGTCTTGACTTGCCAATTTATTCCGAGAGTTTACCTTCTTAGCAAATTACTAACTCTCCGGGTAGTATGATTATGGCCCTCCCGGATGCGCTCTACAGGCAAACGTCATTGACCTATGGCGCAAGCACTTCGTCTTGGAAGAAGATATGTTGGAGCTGGATTGTACGGCATTGACTCCAGCTGAAGTCCTCCAAACTAGTGGCCATGTGGACAAGTTTGCAGATTGGATGTGCAAGGATCCTAAGAACGGTGATATTCTACGAGCAGACCATTTCGTTGAAGATATACTCGAGTCTAGATTGAGAGGTGACAAGGAGGCCAGAGGTGTTAAAGTTGAGGAAGAAGCAGAAGACCCATCGAAAAAGAAGAAGAAGAAGAAGACCAAGGGAATTGAAGCCGTGAAACTTGATGATGCAGTTGTTAAGGAATACGAGGAAATCTTAGCTAAGGTATGGTCACTTAGTGATATTATAGGTATAGATGCTGACTTTTTAGATTGATAACTACAATGGTGAAGAGCTCGGCCAATTGATCAAAAAGTACGAGATGAAGAACCCAGAGACTGGCATGGAGCCTTCCGCACCAGTCGCCTTTAATCTCATGTTCCAGACTGCAATTGGCCCAAGCAGCAATACGCCAGGTTATTTACGACCAGAAACTGCGCAAGGTCAATTCCTTAACTTCGCCAAGCTTCTGGAGTACAATCAACAGCAAATGCCATTCGCTTCAGCTTCTATTGGCAAGTCCTACAGAAACGAAATCTCTCCCCGTGGTGGTTTATTGAGAGTTCGAGAATTCTTGATGGCTGAAATCGAGCATTTTGTCGACCCTGAAGGTGGCAAGAAACACGACCGTTTTAACGACGTCAAAGATGTAGAGCTTGTTTTGTTGAATCGTCATACTCAATTGGCTGGAAAAACCGATGTTGAGAAGATGTCTATTGGCAAGGCCGTTGAAAATGGTACTGTTGATAATGAGACTCTTGGCTACTTTTTGGCACGCATTCAGCTCTTCCTTGCAAAAATTGGTGTTGATCAATCTAAAGTTAGATTTAGACAGCACATGGCCAACGAGATGGCCCATTATGCTGCAGATTGCTGGGATGCTGAGTTACATACTAGCTCTGGTTGGGTCGAGTGTGTTGGCTGTGCAGACAGAAGCGCTTATGATCTCAGCGTACACGCAAAGAAGACTGGTGCGCCATTAATGGTCCGTCAAAGATTAGATTCACCAATCAGTATTCAGGAATGGCAGATTGATCTTGACAAGAAGAAGTTTGGCCCTAAATTCAAGAAGGATGGCAAGGCAGTCGAGGCTGCTATTGAAGCTCTGTCGCAAGAGGAGCGAGAGGCTTTTGCCAAAGAACTCAAGGAAAATGGAAAGATCGTTATTGTGGCCGATGGGATTGCTGACGGTAAGGCCGAAGTTGGTGCCGATCTCATCAAAATTGAGCTCCGAACCCGCGTTGAAAATACGAGAGAATACACCCCAAATGTAATTGAACCCTCGTTTGGTATCGGTAGAATCTTGTATGCCTTGATGGAGCACAATTACTGGACTCGTGGTAGTGATGGTGGTGATGAAGCACGTGGTGTAAGTGATTTACTCATTCTCATACATTCACAACGACTGATAACAAAATAGGTTCTCTCCTTCCCACCAATTGTTGCGCCCACCAAAGTACTGCTCGTTCCTCTCTCTTCTCACGAGAGTTTCAAACCCTTCCTAAAGCAGATCTCATATAAACTTCGATCTATGGGTATCTCTAGCCGTATTGATGATTCTTCAGCATCTATTGGCAAACGTTACAGCCGAAACGATGAACTTGGTACCCCTCTCGGTATCACAGTCGACTTCCAAAGTGTCAATGATAGCACATTCACTTTGAGAGATAGAGATTCCACCAAACAAGTCCGTGCATCCCAGGAAAAGATCCTGGCGGCTATTAAAGAGTTGGTTGATGGCACCAAGGTCTGGGCGGATATTGAGAAAGAATTGCCAATTTTCGAGGGTCAAGAGGCTGAGATTCCTGCTCGTTGAGAAATAAAGACGGTTGGACTTTTGCGAAAGTTTCATCCCATGTTATCCGACAGGAATGTGGAGATGTTGTGTATCGTGAATATCTCTAGGTTCATCCTTGAGCGGTTCGCGGTTCGGGGGATAATGAGATCACATTTAGATTGTGATATCGCACCGCAGCAAATAAAGATAACAATAAACCTTCGTAAATATCTAACCAACTTTCTCACCAAACATTCTCGAGACGCGCAAAATAAATAAACAGTATGTATGATGAATTGTCAAGTCTTCAACTCCGAGAGGTCAGTGCGTGCGTGGCAAGCTTCCAAGCTTCCCCCATCCTTCCTCTTCGCTTCGATTGCTTCCTTGGCCCCAATCAGTGATCCCAATCAGTGATCCCCAAGGTCTTTCTTGACTCCATGCAAACCCAAAATAAATAGACATGGCCCGAGGAACTGCCCAAACCGTGCGGGGAGGGGCCGTTCGTTCGGAAACATGAGCGAACTTGTACAGTGCTGCACTCTCATGATCATGCAAAGGGGTTCGGTTCATTTGATTAGTACGGAATGGGGTGGGACGAGTCGCGCCTAAGAGGGGTTAGAAGTTAGAGTGGTGGAGGTTAGAGGGTAGAGGGTAGAGGGTAGAGGGTCTTGCTGGAGCGGCCGACCAATGCACAAACCAATCAATTAATGCTGTTGTTGTTTCCCAACCTTGGATGATGATGGGAATTATTATGGGAACTATGGAGGAGGGGGAGGGGAGGGGGAGGTGGAGGTGGAGGTCGAGGTGGAGGTCGAGGTGGAGGTGGAGGTCGAGGTGAAGGTGGAGGTGGAAGTAGGTACAGTAGGTAGGTACGTGGAGAAGAGCTCCGAATGAATTGGAGAGAATGGGCAAAGAGAGAGAGAGAGAGATTGTAAATGGTTTTATATTGAATCGCGTCAAGCACGGCTAGGATAATAATATAAAAGATCCTACTCGTACTCGTAGAGTCGTACTACTATGAGGATCATCAGGTTCATAATTAAAGCAATCAATCAACCCAATCTATATAATGCATGGGTGATCATCAAACAAGCATAGACAATCACCTACCTCCTCCAACTCCACTCTACACACTCTCTCTAGCTGTAACCTCAATCTTCAAAGGAGTGAATGATACAGGGTGGACAGACGCATGAAAGTAGCTGCTACTCAAGCAGGACTGAGGTTAAACAGAAATACCCCTCTTGGATATGTATATTTCATCTGCGACCGGTTCTTTGTTTCGTCATTGGTAAAAGAGATACTCGAGTAGATGCAGATAGATATCTTTAGTTGCCGCCTTGAACAAAAGGCGCTACTAATCTTACCCTCTCCATTCTCTCGTACGAGTAAACCCGTGCAAAGGCAATTTCAATCCATAACCATCACACTACAGCCAAAAGAATCTTCTTGTCTCGTGAATGAATGAACATCCAGCATCACATAGCATCCTGAAGGGTTGATTGCAACATTACGCTATCCGGTACATATTCAAGCGTACATGAAAGGGACGCCTGCTGGATTGTGATATACAGTCATCAACAGATACAGCAACTAGGTTTGTCTTTGTTGATCCCCCTGGTTTGCGACCACCAGGACCTCCAACCTCCAACCTCGAACCACCCACGAACCACGAACCTCGAACCACGAACCTCGAACCACGAACCTCGAACCTCGAACCTCGAACCTCGAACCTCAAACCTCGAACCTCAAACCTCGAACCTCAAACCTCGAACCTCAAACCTCAAACCTCAAACGATCTGTCTTAAACTTCCAACCATCTGTGAGAAATAGATCGGGTGCATCTTTCTCCCCTGCTTAAGGGCGGTCTTGCTTTGTATGTCATGATATCTTTGGGACCATCTTGAATCATTGCTAATCATCAAATTAAAGTCATTTTTGTCATCTCTTTCAACGATACCCCGCGGCTTCAATCTGCTTCTCTTCTTTCCTTTCAGAATTCTCCTCCCTCCATTGTTCTCCCAGTTGTGATCCTGCTTTTGCCATCCAGATGGCTTCACCAAATAATACCAAGTATGTAATATCCCATATCCCATATCCTCTTTCTTTGCACATAGCGCGCCTTGGTTGGAATAATCTAGACTGCCCAGGATCCTCCGAGTTTCAACCATTAACAGACCCTCCTCACCTTTTCGGGGAGTGTGTGTATCCGGCTGCTGTTAAAGAATCGTCCTCCCCTCACTTTCTTGGTATGGTCGGTCGTAAGTGAATAAAACTGATCAATGTTATAATTTCTTTTTTAGCATTTACACTCCAGGCCAATTCATGAACCCTGGACCCGCGCCTCGACCTCCTGCTGGCCCTCGATTGAATTACACTCCTACCACCACGAATCTTCCGGGAAATGTGTCTGCACCAAACATTAGTCAACTAAGCATTAATTCCCCTATTGCCAGAACCAACACATCGACGTACTCCGGCTCAACCGTTTCCCTCCCACTGGCTCGACAGCATACAAACATGGACGGACAAGGAGGTGTGGCAGTTATCAAGGAAGGATGGGCCTCAGTCAAGGAGGGCAAGAACTTCATCAGCCCCTGGAAGAATAAGTGGCTCATCCTGCGAAAAGAGGCTCTAGACTTTCACAAGGCAGAGGGTGGTAAAGTAGCATATCAGATTATACTCAAGGATGTCCTAGGAGTTTCAAGAGTCGAAGCGGCTGGCAACATTTTCGAAATTAGGAGAACCATGAACGGCGCATCAAATAATCCAGGAGATGATGACAGTACTGGTCGAACCCTTCAGATCAAGGTGAAAACCGATGATGATTTGTATGAATGGATCGACTTCATTTATGCCCGCTGTCCAGGTATGGGTGGTGTCAGCAATCCGACAAACTTCAGTCATTCTGTTCATGTTGGTTTCGATCCTAACACTGGAGAGTTTGTCGGATTGCCAGCAGAGTGGTCAAAGTTGTTGAACTCTTCGGCCATTACCAAGGAAGATTATGAGAGGAACCCCCAAGCAGTTTTCGAAGTTTTGGAATTTTACTCTGATATTACAAAGCGCCAGGAAAATCCCCAGCAATACTCAAGCTTGACTCCAACGCCATCTGTTGCCTTGAACCAGAACAAACAGCTAGGCTATATGCCTGGCAACTCTGTTGCGCCCCCAAGACCTCTGCAGCCCCAGCCCCAGCAGCAACAACAACAGGCTCGTAATAACAGTTACGCTTCTTCCCAGACACAGCAGCAACAGCCGAGAAGACCAACTCCGCCCGAACAAAGCCAGCAAAGAAACCAGATGCAGCAAATGTCAGGCAACTATGTCACTCCAGATCAACGGGAAGAACAAAGGCAGGTACAGTTGGAGGCGCAAAGACGTCGGGAACTCGAGGTGGCCGAACAAAATCGACTTGATATGGAGGCCTATAACGCATCGATCCCCCAGACTCGTACACCAATGGCTAAGCAAGAGATTGGTGGTGGTGGTTACTCAAGCAGTCCTTCTCAAGATCGATACAATCCAAGTCGAGTGGCACCTTCTGCTCCTCGTCCTCAGCAGGGACAACAGACAGTTGCTCAAAGACCTGCTCAAAGACAAGCACCATCTGCACCAACTGCAAGCGGCCCAACAAAATCATCTCATAATACCCAACAGAGCTCCTCCTCCACCAGAGACCAAAATGGATCGAATAGATCTCCAGAAAGACAAGATCCTCGATACCCCAATGGCCAAGCCAATGGTTCTCAGCAGCAAAGACCAGCTCAGCAACAGCAGCAACCACCATCAAGGTTGCCTGCTCCGGTCAGCAATATCAAGCCACTTAATGTTGCTCCAAAACCAGCTGCCAATGGTATTCAACAGACTGATGCGGTCAAAGCTGCAGAAGCTGCTCTAACTGCTAAGCCCGCTGCCTCTGAACGTACAAAGGATGTCCGAATGTCAACCATGTCAGAGAATGAAGTCATGGCTAAGTTGAAGGAAGCTGTATCTAAGGATGATCCAAATCTCTCCTACTCTAAGCAGAAGAAGATTGGTCAAGGTGCTTCTGGTTCTGTCTATGTTGCGAAGGTGAAGGAGAATCCTGCATCCCCGGTTGCTCGTGAAGTTCTTCGTCAACAAGGCAGCAAAGCCCAAGTCGCAATTAAGCAAATGGATTTGGCACACCAGCCGCGAAAGGAGCTGATCGTAAACGAGATCATGGTCATGAAGGATAGTAAACATCGAAACATTGTCAATTTCCTTGATGCTTTCTTGAGAAACAACTATACCGAACTCTGGGTTGTCATGGAGTATATGGAAGGAGGTGCCTTGACTGATGTTATTGATAATAACTCTAACATTACTGAAGATCAAATTTCGACTATTTGCCTTGAGGTTCGTCTTCAAAACTAATATTGTGTTCTTTCTATGGTTACTAACTGTGTATAGACCTGCCGTGGACTCGAGCATCTCCATGCACAGAGCATTATCCATCGTGATATCAAGAGTGACAATGTCCTGCTCGATGCGCGTGGTAATGTCAAGATCAGTAAGTTCATTCAATATTATTTATAGATGTTTATAGATGTTTATACTAACTCACTCATAGCGGATTTCGGATTTTGCGCCAAGCTCACTGAATCTAAATCTAAGCGTGCTACTATGGTCGGTACTCCTTACTGGATGGCTCCTGAAGTTGTCAAGCAGAAGGAATACGGTCCAAAGGTTGATATTTGGTCTCTTGGTATTATGGCTATTGAGATGATTGAATCCGAGCCACCCTATCTCAACGAGGAACCTCTCAAGGCCTTGTATTTGATCGCTACCAATGGCACCCCACGTCTCAAGAAACCAGAAAAGCTCAGCAAGGAGCTCAAGGCCTTCTTATCTGTTTGTCTATGCGTTGATATTCGAAGCAGAGCATCCGCAGACGAACTGCTTATGCATGACTTCCTGAAGTATGGATGTGATACTGCTAGCTTGGCAAATCTACTCCACTTCAGAAAGAACGCCAAGTGAGCAACCAACAACTTTACGAGAGCAATAATGACAACGTTTACGAAAAGCGAGTAATTGGTGGCATTCTGAGCTCGTGTTTGGAGGCAGTTGAAGCGATATTAATTTTATTTTGCGACATAACGCAGGTTACATCATGGTTATATTGTGTGCTACCTATACCAATAGCATGAATCCCCGGAGTTTCTGGGAGTTTCTGTTTCTGTTTTTCTCGGTTGACATGCCTCAGATCTGGGATATCATGGATGCATGTCAACGGCATATCTAGAGACATACAAGAAGACGGGTCTAAAAAGGAGCAAACCTCTGGTTTTGCTTTTACAGTACTTAGTTAAACTTCTCGATACCTTTCCGATTTGTGGATACCTATCCTTGGAATCTTTCGGAAGCCGGCCTCAGAATGGGGATATGCTTTACGGGAAGATAGCCTGAAGGACGAAGAATTGGCGTCAGGTAGATTATTTGAAGAGAATCTAATAAAAGATAAAGAAAAAAAAGACAAGTCCGATGTTGCTTGTAGGTCTGATGTGATTTGTGATATCTTGGGTTTGTGAATGAATTACAGTAATGGCAATACTCGTAATATGCTTCACTAATGTACAGTACAATAAAAGATAAACGGAAGAACTCATCATGCTCAATTCAGTTGTGGAAGACATCTGAGGAGGCATCTACTCGAGTATATCCACATCCATCTATGAGTATAAAGAAGTTCAATTCAAGTTGGACCCAGGAAAGCTTCTGGATCTACTCTACGAGTATCTACTCTCGCAGGTCTACGGCCCACCAGATCTATCTAGTCTAGCCTCGGCCAAACCCGACAGATCTGGCCTTGCTTACTAGTTGTAGCCTTGCGAGCTCAACAACTAACTGAAGTGAGCTCAGCAATAATAACAACAACAACAAAAACAGCAGCAGCAGCAGCAGCCAACCTTGTTCTCACTCCTCACTCCCTTGTACAGCCTTAAAAGTTTTCTTCCTACAGCTTATCTTGAGCTATCTAAAGCAAATCTCTACGATGGCTCCTCTGATACCATCGGCAAAGTTTACCTTGTCATACCCTTTATACGCTTGTGACTTCGATCCGGTAGATTCCTCCAGATTGATAGTTGGTGGGGGAGGAGGTGCTGGAAGGACAGGTGTGGGAAATAAGATTGTGAGTTTCTGCAGACATCTATTTGAGAGACACACTTCCTATATGCGGAAGCTATGTTCTTCTGGTGCACATACATATTCTAATGGTTCTGCTTTCTAGACACTCTTAGACACTTCAAATCCAAATGAACTTGTTCAAGCAGGCGAGATAGATCTCAGCAAAGAAGAAGATAATGTCACCAGTCTTGCAGTCAGCCAGCCTCAAGGGAAAACAACCTTGATATTTGCAGGAGTGAACTCGAGCCCAGAGGATTTGGACAAGGGGAGGAATGCGCATTTTCGGGTTGTTGGAATAGAACCAATCAAGAAAGGCAGGGGAAAGGCTACAGTACCTGTTGCGACAACAAACAAACTATCTGAGACATCAAGGAGCTCACTGTTTTCAAAGGTCGAAAAGGATCTATATCAAAGAGTCACCCGGTTATCAAGGCCCCATCCAGGACAGCTACAATGGGGTGCGATTGCGACAGGACTTGCGAAGGACTCCGAAATAGCACTTTTTCAAACTGCACAAAAGGGACCTCCAATTTCTAAGGGTGCTATAAAATTGACAAAGGAGGCTGTTGATATGGACTTCATACAAATTGGAAAAGATGATTACCTCTTTGCATATGCCGATGACCATGATATCTTTATCAAGAGGCTCGGCTCAAGAGATGATGGGGCAGAGCCTGTGTGTGTATACATTACGCCCGCTTCAAGAAGCAAGGAGAAAGTCACGATACCCTCTTTCAGATCAATACGATGGTTAACGAAGGATTTCATTCTGATGCTCACGAATGTCCACAGTCAAGGAGGAGTGGTACTGCAGATTCTGAGACTACCTCCAAGCGGCAAAGGGCAGTGTAGAGTTGCACAATCGCATCGACTCCCGTCCAGTATAACGAAAGCTACTGGACTCGCTGTCTCCAATCTTACACCACCGGTAACTCCTGATGCTGAGCAAAGCTATACTCAGTTCGCCATTGCGGTTGCCGGTCATGATATCTCCATTTCGCTCTTCAAAGTCGATCTTCAACATGAGTTGGATAACTACTTGGTCACACCTATCAAACCCTTCCAAACATTCAAGAATGTCCACCCACTTCAAATCACAGGCATCACATTCTCAACTTTCACACCACCCGTCCACCCCGTCACGGCAAGCACTCCTCCGCAGCATCTTAAACTCGCAAGTGTAGGCGTGAGCAATACAGTCATCGTGCACACTCTCCCTCTTTTCCCCGTCCCTCTATCTGTACAAAGAGGTCAATCACGCACCCCTCGCTACGTTGTTGCTCTTCCTTCAAGTAGAGCAATATACTCTTTCGGAATCGTCGTCTCTATCTTCGCAGCGCTACTGACGGCAATCTTGATGCAAAGCGTTCTCGAGATCAGGGGCGTTGTGAAACCTCACTTGGGAGCTGCAAATTATTTGCCCCTGCCATTACAGGAAGCGATTGGAAAACCATACACGTTTCATTCTGATTACCACGCACTTAATGCACACACCTCCACCCCCTCCACAGGTGCCTCACCTACCCCAGACTTCTTCGCCTCCCTCCGCTCCCCAACCCCCAACTCCAACTCACCTCCCCGTCACATTTACCTCCATCACGAACCCCCCATCCCAAATATCCCCACCCTCGAGACGCAAGAATTGTCCCCTGAAATCACCTCGCCTGAAATACTCTCATCGATAAAAGCGGTTCTGCACGATAAGAATATTCATCGAGAAGGGAAATCATGGGATGAATTAACAGCGCCGCAAAAAGAAAGCTGGAAGAGGAAATTGAAGGATGCAGGACATTGGGTTGAGGGGATGGGAGAGGCGATTTTTAAGGGGGTGATATTTGGGGAGCTGGGCGGGCTTGTGGGCGCGGTGGTTGCGTGATAGGGGGCTCGTAAGGGTGGGGCCTCGTACATGATGATGCGGGATTGGAAACAAAGGGAAGAGGAATGGGGAGGAAGGATTTGTATATTAGTCTCCTTTTTTTGTATTGTTTTGGTTACCTAGTGTGGGACGGGGGGGAGGGTTCTTTGGTATTGATTTAATGATCTGGCTTTGGTGGTTAGGTGGGAAATATGGATGTAAGGTGCAGGATGGAAGATGAGCGACGAAAGGGATGTAAACCATGATACACATACATATTTGATATTTGACTTTTTCACCTCAAGTACGTTCGTACCTAATAATTATAATATTTTCTACCATGAACACGGGTTCTCCATGTTGATATCAATCGTTCCATCAATGTCCATACCCCACAAGTTCAAACTACATCAAAACATTTCCTTCGGCCTCGATTCCTCCCCTCAGCTGACGGGTTCTGGATGGTGATGACTTGATTGATCACCTCCGAGTCCCCTTCCCTTCCATTCGATCGATTGCTTTGTGATCAACCAGACTCAAGCTTCACTGGAACGAGAACAGACATGTGGAAGTGGCCAATTTGTGTGTTGCCCAATAGTATTCGTGTTCATAAGATCATCTTTTCATTCCTCATCTCTCATTAAGCTAAGAAAGTATCTTCCCTTCTTCCTCTATCTCTCTCTCCCCTTTTCCTTCCTTCCATCCCCCTACCCTTCATTTGAAATCATGCATGCTAGTCCAGCTCCAGCTCAGTTCAGCTCAGATAATATAAGAAAATAAAATACCTTTCGATACACCCAAACCCCAAAAGACTCCAAAATATATGCCTGCATGTAAACACCGTTATGCATTCCCTCATCATACCTCTTCTCCCCTCTTCTTGCCCTCCTACAAAATCTCTCTCAGAACCCTCTTCTGCTCCGCCGACAAACTAGTCGGAAACTTGACATTATATTTGATGATAAAGTTACCCCTCGTATCGGGTTTCTTACCCAATGGCATCCCCAAGTCTGGATAGGAATCTGAGGAACCTGGCTGCGTGGGTCCTCCTTTATCAAGTGAGATGTTTTTGCCATCGATGGTTGTGACGGTGCGTTTCCAACCTGTGAGGGCTTCTTTGAGATCTAGGTCGACTGTCATGATTAAATCATCACCGTCTCTGGTTAGATAAGGGTGTTTTTTCTAAAGCGTTGTTAGTATATCTTCAAGTGTGTGAGGGAGTTTATTAGCGTACCTCTTCAATGACAAAATGTAAGTCCTGTTGACCACCCTCCTCCTGATCACCCACGCCCTTGAACTTAATCTTACTCCCCTTTTTCAATCCCGGCTTGATATTCATTTCCAAAATTCGATCGGTCGTTTGTCTCTTCCCTGTTTCCGAATCAAAAGTCTTCCGCTTAATCTTCATTTTCTTATGACAGCCCTTAAACAACTCTTCTAAGCTCAAAGCTAGAGGCTTTTCCACCGTCGTAACCTCTGGCGTTTCTGCCCTCTGTCTCGCCGGTTCCGCACCATGGAATTGAGATTGCGCAGTCCTCGATCGACCACCCCCAGCAGCCCCAGGACTAGGTCGTGGCATTCCTCCTCCTCCCATACCGGTGAAGAAATCGTCCATTCCCTCCCCGCCACCGACACCTGATCCTTGACCCCTCAAAAACTCACTAAAAATCGACTCCGGATTACTGAAACTAAAGCCTCCACCAGGTCCCCCGGCACTACTGAAATCATAGTGGAAAGTTTTACTTCTTGGCATGCCGCCGCCTGAACTAAATCCCTCGAATCCCCCTGGCATACCACCTGAGCCCGCATATGGGTTTCCACTACTTGCACCCGGTTCTGGTGGTGGAGGACCGCCTCTCAACATGAATTCTAGACCATATTGATCGTATGTTTTGCGTTTTTCGGGATCCGAAAGGATTTCGTAGGCTTGGGAGACTTCTTTGAACTTCTCTGCTGAGTCAGGTTTGTCTTTGTTTTTATCCGGATGGTGTTTGAGTGCCATGGCACTATTTGTATGTTAGCCATTTGTGTCAAGGCTCTGAGAGTAGGGGTGAGGATGCGAAGACATGAAGCAAGAGATAATTGTACATACCGATATGCCTTCTTGATTTCCTGTTGATTGGCAGAAGGCTTAATGCCTAACGCATCGTAAAGTTTTGTTTCTGCCACCATGTTTGCTATCTGTTGAATGTATCTTTCTTTTCGACAACTTCAGTTTGAGAACCAAAGTCAGTTGATGATTGACAGGTTGTATGTATCAAAAAAAGTCGGTCGATCGGATGATTGTTCTTGAGAAGAGGTCATCCACTCCAGTAGAATCTGAATGCATGTCGTCAGTGACCAGGATTGCGAAAAACTCAGACAAATAAGGATATAATAGAAGACCCTCGAAGAATCCAAGAGTTGTGCTGTGCTGTGCTGTGTTGATTTTGAAATGAAAGTCTGGTTGGTCCGATGTATGATTTGGCTGAAATGCTTGGTTTTCCGAAAACTGACCGGTTTTGTTGTTCTGCTTGTCTTGGTTGTCTTGGTTGATGGATCGAGAGAGGGAGAGAGAGAGGGAGAGAGAGAGGTCTCATAATCATATCGTTCATAGAAATATCAAAGATACAAGGAAATCTTGAATTGGACGTACCACCTTGTGAGTAGATCGAACCTTGTGATGGTGGGGATGAGTGTGAGCGTGAGTGCGAGTGCGAGTGCGAGAGTGATGATACTTTGATGTATGAGTTGTGTGATGAGTGAGTGAGTGAGTGAAGATTAAGTGTGTATAGTATGTATGGTATGTGTTGTAAGTTGCAAAAAGAGAACAGTACAATAGAATGCGAATACAACGATGAGTGATGGGTGATGGGTGATGAGTGACGAGTGATGAGTGATGAGTGATGAGTGACGAGGTGAGTGAGCATATACTCGTATATGTATATATATATATATAATATATATATAATAGTCCCTTCCAACTCTTTGTTACCAAAAGAATAAAAGGTGATTGATCGAATGAGTACCGTAATTCTTTCTTTCTATGATATAATACTCGTATAATAAATATAGTTTATTCACATCGAGTGATTAAGAGAAGGAAAGTCAATAAATATCCGTTGATTATGTAAGGTATCCCAAATATCTACTCTACTCTACTCTACTCCACTCTAGTAATTACTCGAGTGCTCTACTACTATCCATCTCTCTCTATCCTCCCTTCCTCCCTTCTTCCCTTCTTCCCTTCTTCCCTTCTTCCCTTCTTCCCTTCTTCCCTTCAACAAAATCAAGAATCTTCCATAAATCCCCACCCCAACCCAGCCCACCATTCAAACTTTGAGCGGTGACGTTTGACCTTGGCTCGCTTCCCTTCCCTTTCCTTCCTTCTGTGGGGGATTACTCATAACATAGTCCAATCAAGCAAGGGTCGAATGTTGGCACGAGCAATTGTGTGGAAGCTTCGAGAAGCTTCCACCAGTTCTGTTCGCCTATTGTCACGGACCGCTTATGCTCTGGCCAACACGACTTCATGCGAGTACGAAGTCCGAATAGATGCCATGTACTTGAGTAGCACCCACCATGTACACACACCAAACAAACCCAGAGGGCTCATCTAAGCCATCATGATGAAAGTGAAATTGCATTATTCTACAGACATCTTTCAACTACTGCACTGATTCGTGATTCATGCCTCTCGTTCCTCATTCCTCGTTCCTCTGCTTCGTCCTGCCGGGGTATTGTGTTTCCCAATATGTACAATATGAGAATATGTACGGGGAAATGTCATCCATCTATGCCAAGGAAATGGTATAGAGTATCTCATCATCAAGCACCTATGCAATAACGCCAAATCACATGCAAAAATGGGCAAAATTTTACTCCACAAATCCAACGCGTTTGACGGCTCCTGAGTCTTTGGGATGAACCAAAATGTCAGGTTCGTCACGCGGGATCTCATCACACTCAGTATCTTCGATATCCATGCTGTCGTTTACCGCACCTTTCCTGACAGAGTTGCCAGTGGTAAAGTTTTGTAGCATGCCGCTGCCACTACGCTCTTCCATTTCTTGCGTCTTGCCATGGGTGAACGGATCAACGCCCTCAATGATTTCATTACTTTGAGCAGCGCGATTCTGTAGTGTTGCCGATACCGTCATCGTAGGATCGTTGCCCAAACCTTCTTTCTCGAGTCCATTCCATTGGTCATTCTCAGAAGAATTCATGGAAGATGATCGCTGGGCACGCTTACGCTTTCCTGGCGATCTTGGCGAAAACTGTGATTCATCAGGGGTGTCAACGGGAGGGCTAGGTAACTCTTCTCTAAAAGCCTTGTTATCGTCGCAAATGAAAGCCTAGTAGTTGTTAGCGAGATTGTCTGGGCAAATGGAAGAACAAACCGACATGAAGTTGAGGTGGTGTAGCAATCGGAACGGTCTCCATTGCCTGATCAGAAGCATAAACTAAAATTGCTGTGTCGTTCTCGAGTTTGATATCCTCAATAACCTTCTCTGATGTGGTTTTCTATTGCCTTTTTAATAACAAATCACAAATCTAGGGACCAAGAATACTCACTTCAACAGTAACTTGGGGAGGAGAAGAGGTGCTATAATGGATTCTCCACCACTGGCCGTCACTAGGAGGGGTACGTTCTTCATCACTTAAGCCCATATCGATGAGATCTGGCTCTATGCGGGTGCAAACATATGTCGTTTCCATGTTCAAACTTACACCACGAAGGCTGTATCTGTGCAAGCGTCGAGAGGTTTTGGATTGATCTGTATACAACTTTGAAAGCTTTCTCCAAGCTTCTTTAGCCTTTTCTTTTTGATCTTGCAACCCTGATCGCTGTTAGCTCCAAATTCAGTCATCATTTTATATGATCTTACTCTTTAGCTTTGCATTTACATCATCCATTACTTTTTTGAGTCTCCTAGATAAATCTGCGTTCTTTGATCCGCCCATGGGAGTATCCGTGGCATGATTATCCATATCCTGATCGCTGCGCGGGACCTCATTCTGATCATGGTTAAGTGAAATCTTGAAGACATCCTCAACTAGGAGTGTTTTTCCGTTGTGAAAGGTCCATGTTAATTGTCTCTCATGACGAGAAATATCCGAAATTTCTAGCTCCAAGTTTTGCTTGTTTGCGCGCATGGTTAGTGAGTCTTTGCCCGCAAATTCAAGATACCTATCTGGATACCATACTAATGGCACTTCAATTCCCTTCTGGTCATTTTGCTTGTCGCCCTTCATTCTGAAAGCAATAATATCACCAATGTGGGCCAAGTAAGGGGTGTGCGTGAGAGTGAAAGGGGAACTGCCCCATAGAGCTTCATCTTGAAGATCATAGAGATTCTCGACCAGAGAGTCTTTAGATGGAAGTGCAAGGTCAAAGATGGCAAATTTGGTGGGATCCTCCTCTAGATCTGTGTCCAGGCCAAGGACTCCAGTAGAAAAGAGGTGTTTGCATGAATCATGACCCTGCATCAGCTTTTGGAAGCACATGAAAAATCCAGACTCCACATCATCTCCTCCATGTTGTTGCATGAATGGGAGTGTGGTAATAACATCGGCAGAACCATAACTTCGCTCCGTCTTATCCAAGAAAGCCATAACCTTCTGGACCTCTTGTCCAAATCTTTGATCTTCGGCTACTGTATATGAATCTTCTTGAAACGATGCAAAAGGTTTCTCTATTGGTCTACCATTCCACCAACCAGCCTCATATGGGTAGCATGCTTCAACCATGTCTCTTCTGAGGAAAATCTCGCGAGCCAGAGGGATGTTGTAATATATAGTGAGAAGAGCGCCTAATCGATGTCTCTCCCCGCTGGGTTTGAGGAAGGCTGGCACTTGATTTACAATGTCTCGGATGCGATCGGTAGGCTCTGGATCAACATAGATCTCCTTGACAGTCGATATAGGAACCATTGCCCAGTTATCTCCATAATCTGTTCTTGTGGCAGGGCCAAAGAAAGGTTTGTCAGATTCAACTATACCAGATTGTTGAGGGGGCAAGCCAGCGTCTGCCATAGAAGCCGCAAGTGCCTGTTGGAGTTCTGTATCATTGTTGTCACCGAAGTGAGTAAAGGCAACGGTAGAGTCTGTCAATTGATGTGTTAGAGTATGCAAATAGTAGCAAAGAAAGAAAGAATATCTACCATTGTTTGTTGTAACATCCACAACTCTGCTCAAAGGTGACTTATTGTCACTTGTTCTAGATGGAGGTCTAGACGGCGCAGCACTTTCGAAGTGGGAGAAAGATGGGTTAAATTCATCAGCACCTTGGACTGAGAAAGCTAGAAAACCAAAAAATTGTCAGCAGGAGTCTTCAAATATTCAAAAGTAGTCGAAGAGAAACGCACAAATACCATGTTGCCCTCCACCCCCCTCACGATCCATATTGAATTGGCCATCGTCCCAGGTGTACTATGACCATCAGCAACAGAATACATCCATTTACTCCCTTCATACTGACCCTGTTCTGATTTCTACCAGTCTCCAAATCATCATAGTATTCATTGATTGCCTGTTGAACGTTGTTATTATTTCCCTATCCAAATTAGCTTTGTACTCTCGAATTTGGTGAAGTTTACAAGCCTACCTTCAATCTCTGAATAGCCTCTTGTCGATTCATCTGACCAGTCGTATCCAGAAAAGACTGCACATCCTGAGGGGTTGGTTGCGCCGCCATACTTCAAGTTGAAACTTGGACCTTTAGATCTGTGAAGCTGTCGCAATCTGGGGGATTATCGAGTATCTCTTGCAATCATGGAAGCAAAGGCAAAGAACTCGAATGAATGTTCTCAAAACCTTGGACAAATCAAAAGCATAGAATTGCAGCTAGGAAAACACACAAAGTCTTGTTAGACTCTGTTAAAGAAGGTTGATAGATTTGATGGGAAATTTCCTGGGGGAGCGATCGGGCACGGAGCTTCAACTAGTTTGATCTTTGACAACCCTAGCTAAGGTGAGGTGAGAGATGGCCCGAGCGTTTATAGTTCACATGTGAGATGTAAGAAGTGAGGAGTGAGATGTGAGGAGTGAGAAAGCCACATCTTCCCGTCCAAGGAAGGAAGGACGGAAGCAACATGGGTGTGGATGAACTAAGGAGGAAGCATACGAGTCGTGGTATAAGGAATCTCTTATGGTAGCGGGAGTCTCGTGATAGGACATTCACATAGATTCTATAGGGATCAACTAAACCAAGCAAGTAAACTTAACCTTATTAGCCTTACATACTCTGTAGAGAGATTGGATGTTTACAATGTCTACCACTGCTACACTGCTACCACTGCTATTATTGCGAATATACGCACAAACCTCTGCTGATAAGCAATAGAGATGGGTATACTCGAGTGCTAGTGATTAAGCTTATTGAAACAAGCCATGTGGAAGCATATCACATCATCTTCCATTTCAAACGTTAGATATTACGACAAACTAGATGCTTGCAGGCTGTATGCATATCACACATGATAGCTCTAGGACTATGGCTTGAAGTCGTGGAGGATGTATGGCGAGTGTAATACTGTATCGTATTTCAACAATAAGGGGGCCAATGTTGCTATGAAGACTTATATTTGGGTTCATTGCCAACAATCCAATGTGAGTAATGCTTCAGTTGGTCAAAGAGGCCTTAAAGATCCATCAAGACAGATCTTACTGAATCTAAGAAACGACAAGCCCGAATTGCCATTCAGAGAAACCATAAACGCGCCCAAATTCCATCGGATTCTTAGTTATAACACGATACATATAGCTAGCTATACACAATGGCTACATATGAAGAGAGAGAAGAAAAGGCGCAAGCGAGGAAGAAATAAGGAAGCATCTGCATGTGCCAAGTGAGAGTTTCTTCACCGTTTTTTTTTCATCGTTCTCCTCCCTACATTTTCAATCTCTCACGTCGACAGTACTTTCTCATCAGATGTCTCCTTTCTGAACCTCGCCACCTGCTGTAACAATCTCGAAGTCGAAGTCCAGAACTTGAGGAGTATAGGCGTCCAAATCGTGGTGTCGAGCCTCCTCTTGGGAATCATCAAGATTAAGTTTTTCTCTTTTGAATCAAATATCCACACGTGAGAAATCAAGTAACAGAAATCAGAATAACAACTACCAATTTTGTGTCTTGGTGACCACTAGCACCAATCGGCAGGAATACAAGGAGTTTGACCACAATAGACATCCTTGAAAGCTCCTCGAATTCACAAATTCATGGAGTTTGTTGCATCTTCAGCGTTGAAATCCACCAGCTCAAATTTTGTTCCATCGTTTTGAATCACAGATCCAGTAACTGGGGGAAGTTTTGGCCCATCTTATTATCTTCCATCCAAAAGACGAACAAAAAAGCATCCATTAATTCGGTCTTTTTTTAGCGCAAGCAACATCCCACCTATGGCCCCTTTCTCACTTGAACGTTCCACAGTGACCGTTCCAAAGTCTTCACGACTAGACCAATTTTCACTTGAAAATCCAGTCTACCAGTCTCATCGGAAATTGCTGCTCATTGTTCTATCTTGGCATTAGCCGTTTTCTTATTACCACACTGAAATGCCCGAAGCACATGTGCAATAATAGTATGTCATATTGATTGCTGGTTGCTGGTTGCTGGTTCTTGGGTGTTGGGTGTTGGGTGTTGTTGAGGACCTGGTGGACCTGCATCAGTACTTAAGAGAGCGGCCTGGGTTCTGTAAGCGGGGTCGCCCTATACAAGAAGATATCATATCATCTCAATTAAAAATAGTAGGAAGTAAGGAATTCACAATATCAGTCAGTCATTGCAAACTCATGTCGAATATTCTTAATCACAACCCTTAGCTATTGACCCTATGTTGATGCCTACTGCAAAAGCCCCTAACAAATTACGCCCTCCAAAATATGTAACACCCAATCCATATTCCCCATAATCTAAAAGCCTCAAGATCCCCCCCAATGTAAAAAGCATATCATACGCCTTGTGTGCATACCTGCATTGATCCTTGCACCCACCCATGTAAACCGAGCGGACCATCGCTATGCTATGCTATGCTATGCATTGTAAAATAAAATAAGATGATCCTCCATCTATCAAAAGTTTTGACCATAATGTAACTTCGTGGGCTAGCCAATATCGAGGGAGACATAAAGAGTATAGGAACTTCGAGAAGACCATGGGTCCCATATATGTGCCTGGCCTCGGAGCTCCATGCCATTTAGTCCTCCATTTCATCGTCATCATCCTCTCCCTCTTGTTCCTCGCCATCCTCTTCCTCTTCCTCTTCGTCCCCATCCTCCATGCCAAAGTCTTCTCCAGAACTATCGCTGGCTCCAAAATCGTCCTCTTCATCACTCTCAGCCCAGAATGCATCATCATTGACGGGTTTAGCAGGAGGGGCGGTCTCAAGTGTCGTGGGCATTTCGAAATCAGGTGGAATATCTTTCTTCGACGCAGCAACGGCCTCTCTGGCTTTCTCATTGTATTTTTCCAGGTTGTCACGGTACATGACTCCTGCATCGACGTTTGCAGGAGAATTGATCTCGGGATCATCGAGGAGGAGAAGAATGGAACGTAAGACCGATTCGACTCCTTGCAATGGTGACCAACGCTCACTGGCAGATTCCCCAGATTGTTCGTCTTCTCCAGGAGGGTGTAAGATCGAGATGCACAGTCGACCATCGGGGTAAATGTTTGGATGTTGGATCGGGCGAAGGAACTTGAAGGTGGGAGGACTGAAAGGATAATTGTCATTAAAAGTCATTTCGGCCTAGAATCAAGAATCAGCAGCTGCAAGAACAGAGAATAACAAGCAAATCATACCTTGAAGTAAGCACCGTTGAAAGCACTCTCATCATTAATGACCAACAAACCGATCTCCCACTTAAAAAGGGCACCCTCGTCCAACTGTGCAATGAAGTTAGCTTAGAGGACAAGAGGCATAATTCAAGAATTCCCTACCTCAATATTAACCCATCTCTCCTTGGCCAGCCCTTTATACTCGGCCATCAAACGATTCTTCGCAGCGACCGCAGACATTTTGATGCTGTTCTGTGCTATGGCCTCTTGAAAGTTATTGGCAGATATTAGGCGGTTGGTCTTTGTGAACGAGTAAGTTCAGAGTCTAGGCAGGTCAGACTGCTTGAATAGTTGTCGGATGTTATTGGGGGCCGGGTGGTTGGTCGAGATAATTGAGTCGAGGGAGAGAGGTTGATTGAGTGGGTGATGGGGTGGATGATGAGATGAGGTTATTAAAAGTGGATGGCCAACAAGGTACAGTCAGTATGTTGGAAAGGAAGACTACTCGTATGTGTGTGTCGGGTGCAGAGCCGAGAATTATGAATCGATCCGGAAGTAAATAGTCGTAGTCGTTAGGAGTAGAGTAGAGTACTGATAACTTCTAAGAAAAGGAGGTTCTTGGTGCAACAGGTGAGAAGGTTGAGTTGAATTGTTCGAGCAGAAGATCCAAGGGTTTTGAGTAATTTATGGGGAAAAAGGTAAAATGGTGAAGTAATAGTTCGTTCAATAGAGTGAGTGTATGGTACGTACTCTACGGTACTTTTCGGCCCTCAGCAAGTCGCCTTCGAAGAGCAAGGTTCGTTATAACAAGCATTCATTATTCGTTATTCGGTAGTGAATTCCCCAAAGCGGCGTTAAGCTTTGGGGGATTGTGCATTGAAAGTTGTCAGGATAATTATGCTCTACTCGTAGATACAGCACGAGTAGTATCAGACCATCAGTCCAAGTATCCTACGTAGGAATCGCGATAGGATGGTTCAAGTATCGTGCCGCTTATCATCCAAAAATAGGTCAAACCTAAGTCGCATGATTTCTTGGTGTCTTGAGCAGCCACGGTTTGGCGATATGCGAGTAGATACCCGGGGCCTTCGTAGTAAGTAAGACTTAGATTCGATGCACGAGTAAAAGTATCTACATATTATATGAACACTTAATCAGATGTATGTATGATTTGGGTTCCTAGTATTTTAGGATCTTTGTTGAAGAGGTCTCCAAGGATCCGAGTATCCAAGTACCTTCTTGCCTACTACGAGTACTGCTACTCGAGTAGTACGAGTACTAGTAGTTTATCTTTCTTCAGTCACCGGGAGCAAAAAGTATCGACTACTATGAGTAGTAGGTACTTCTAATCAATCACAACTTAGCCCTGAGTGATCTATTTACCTGTACTAGGACTTGCCGAATTACGGGTATGATGTCCTATGCACTCCACAGCACAGAATAATGTATTAATTATCACAAGATCTGAATTTTTGGGTTTCTTTCATGAGCAACCAAAAAGTGGCAATTATCTAGTGTGGGTGATTCTGCCCAAACGCTGTAAGCGAAATACCCCTTTCTGCCTTGTTCTCATCTCATGTCCAACTACTAAATCATATTTCCGTTTCTGAGCATTGTGCAGATTCTAAGCCATTAAACAGTTTGAGCAAAAGATGTACCTAATTTCTAGACGAGTCACTAGGTCTAAGCCGGTTGTTACAAAAGCTGTATGGCCGAATTAAGATAAAAGGCCATGAATTGATGGAAGACAGTGAAGCTATATATATCTTCGAGGTATCATGGTACAAATTCTGCTGATACACGCTATAACGCCGGCCCCATTGGTATTACCTCCAAACACCAAGTGTCATGCTCATAAGCATGTACCCACGTAAAATAAAGTATTCCCTAACTTCAAAGACTCTGAGCAACAATGGAATTAAAGGAAAATTATCGAGTGCTATCTGCCCCTAAAGCCTGGGCTCTCTTCTTCTCGGCATTCTTTTGTGCCAACCTTGCTTTGGCGGCTGCAACCCTGTCAGGAGGCAATGCACACTTTGATGGGCTGGATCTTCGGCAAGAAGCAACGGTGGTCGGACGATGTACCGCACGTTCGTTATTTGATTTCAATGGATCAACAGCCCGAGATCGAGATACCGTTGCTTTAGGAGGACTAGAAGGAAAGTTGAAGATTTTTGGTCTGGGACTGGCTAGGCACCTCTCATGACTAGTCCGTGTGCGCAGAAGAGGTAGGGAAGGATCCTCAGTATGCAAATCGATATTTGGTGAATCCAGAGAGACGTCTGCGAAACGGTTGGCAAGTGGGGTATAATCGACTTTCTTTGATTTCTGGAATGCGAATTGCTCCGTTGTTGCAAAATTAGTAATTTCAGATAGAGCAGCATGTGATGATCGTTGTGTATCTTGAGGAAGTGCCTCGAAATGTGTAGATCTAGATGAGGCCACTGTTTTCGAAGGGCGCGCAATAGAATGACTCGAAACCGGTATGTTACTCGTAAAGGCGTGCATTTTCTCGGTCGGGTAGCTTCTGGTTCGGAACAAATCAAAGCCTGACTCCGTTCCGTCATCATAGGCAGACACACGTGCTGATTCTCTCAATCTGGATAGCTCCTTCTCGTATCTGTCAACCATTGTATTGTATTCGATGGACTTATCTTCAAGGGCTTGTTGCAAATCCTTGGTAGTTGAGTGCTCGCTCTTCAAGGATGCAATCTCCTTCTTCAATTCTACTACTTGGTCATGTCGCTTTCTTAAAAGATGCTCTGCCTCGCGCCTTGAATTTTTTGCAGTTTTCTTGACATGGTCGTAGTCTTTTTGGAGGGCCTGAAAGCGCTCATCTTTTTTGCGGCGTTGCTCTTCAGCAAGCTTTAAGCGCTTCTCACAACTTTCTGTGTGTTTCTCAAATCGCAGATCGGAATGAATTAAATCTTGTGAAAGCTTGCTGTTGTCCCCTTGCAGTCTAGAGACTGTTCTATCGGCGGTGGCCAATGCTTGTAGCGCTTGATCCAATTCATGCTGGAGGGAGGCTATATCTCTAGATTCGCTCTTCGTATTTCTCGATTCAGGTTTTGGGACGACTGCCGCAAGACTTTCATCTCCTTCCATGGCTTTGCGAAATTCCTCCACTTGGACTCGATATTGCAAAGCCAAAGCAGTCTGGCGAGCGAGTTCTCTCGTAAGCTCCGGGGATGTATCTCCGCTTACTTTTTCTTCCGTTGCAATCTGCGACATCAGCTCGGTAATATTATTTTCCATCTGAGCAACTTTGGTTTGCTCTTCTTTCAGTTTTTCTGCAAGATCGAGAGCTTCAGCATCTTTTTTCTTAGCATAAGACTTCGCAAGCTGTTTGTACTCTACAAGCTTCTTCATTTGAGTCTGTGCCTCATCCTGGTACTTCTGAAATTCGGATTTCCAGAATTTACCGGACTGCGATCGGGGATCATTAATATCAACCGTAAAGTCTGCATCGCTGTCAAATTCTTTGCACAACTCTACACCATTCGATCGCTGCTTTCTCGATTCCTTAGTACCATTTGAACTCACTACATCCTTTTCCTTGGCCAGAGCTTGATTTGGTAATATTGAAGAGGCTGTAGGGAATTGGTTGCGCCGTTTGAACGTGCTGTCTGATCCACGAGAATCCTCTAATGTCTTCAAAAGCGAAGTCTTTTTGCTTGGCTGCGATAGTTCTTCTTTCTGGGACGTCCCTGGATTAAGAGCTTTCCCAAGTGTTGCTGCCCTTCCAACAATTTTTTGACGTTTGTCCTTCCCCTCGTTGTCATCAACATCTGATCCAAATGATACGGTCTTCCGTCGAGTTGCCGCAGTTCCGGGGGTCATCAAAATTCCAGGTGGCTTCGTTGGAGATCCCGAAAGATACTGTGACGGCCGGTTATCTCTACCAGTTATTGCATCATCCTCCCTCCCGATTCCGTAGAGAGTATCATCTTGAGGGAGACCAGGGGTGCCGAAAAAGGCACTTTTGAGTGCGCGAGCAGCAAAAACCGGGGCTGGAGTGTCTGGGGCGTCTGTATCGGGGTCTGTACCTTTAATATATTGGTTAGCATTGTACATGTAATCAGGTTCCTATACAAACTGGGATTAACGACTTCATACCTGCAACGCGCTCGGCACCATCTGGTCGCCCTAACCACCAGTTGAGCATAATTGAGGTATCAGATTGCAAAGAATCAATAAAGAAGTGCTTGAAATCCTCATCAAAGGTCCCAGAAGCCGCGAATGTTGGTTGTCGAGATCATTAAAGTCATTCATAGAACATTTCTGGAAAGCACAACTGATTGAAATGCTTGAGCGTTTTTTGTTTACTCTACTAGGGTCGGATGTCGGACGCGATTATGCAAGCAACAGCCGAAGTCCACCAGGCCCCGCGTTTGTTTAGCGTTGTATTTCATACTACTCGAGTAGTAGTAACAATAATCTGATTCTCAGAATTCCTCAACCTTGACGTCTGTCTCATTGGACGCTTGATAACCACAACCATACAATGAATACAAGCCGCCTTGTGAAATTCAATGGAATAATTCCCTTATAAGAAATTCTTTGCTTCAATTGCAATTGCTAATCCAAATTATCATAACATCATTTCCAAGCTCGCAATGAAAAGAAAAGAACACGATGGAAAGGCAAGAACGGATGGCGATGAACACGATGCTATGAAACGAACTCGATCAAGTAATCGATTAGCAGCAGAAATACATAAGTCATCCAAAGACCTCGCCTCTCGAGATATCAAGAACTCAAGAAGACAAAGTCGATCACCCGCAGTGGAGAAAGAGAACAGTATTGATTCCGATGATTCTGCCAAGGGTAGCAAAATAAATTCGGTTCATGATCATGCTGCGCTACCAGGATCCCAGGGAGAGGCTGATGGATCATTGAGTCGACCAACCTTGAGCCCGGTCGAAGCTCAGAATCAGTCTACTCCTAAATCTATAAGGCATGGGACTAAACTCTTTGCGACACCAATTAAGGCCAAAGGTATAACGGGAACAGATGAAACTCCACGCATTCGACGCAACATCGATCGATCGGCGAGAAGGAAGAGTACTAGAACACTCATTGAGCGCACAGTACTTGGCATTACAAGCGATAATGATGACGAAGAAGAAGACATTGCGAACCAAATATACGATTCAGAGGAGGAGGGCGATGCAGAAATAGAGAATGATGATGCAAACCAAGCACCCGAGGGTATAGGTGAACCATCTACACCTTCGAGGCGTGGACGAGGACGAGTAAAAGGAATAAAGACTCGACAGAGATCATTGACACCAACTCGGGATCTTCCCCCTCACGAACTATACTTTTCTCAAAATCGACCCGGGAGGTCTAAAACTGCGAATTCTAATTTATCTTCTTTGGTACTACTTGACCATGAAGAGTATTTCAGGCTGGCCAGGAATTACAAAGATCAGCATGAAGACGATATGAACTTTCTACAAGAGGTGCATGCCAAATCTTTCAATCAATGGCAATTCGAAGTCATTCAGGACTTCAGTATTTGTCTATATGGTTGGGGGTCCAAAAGGTCGCTTCTTCTCAAATTTGCTGAGCATATCCATAATACCATGACCGACCATTCCCGAGAGAAAATAGTGGTGGTAAATGGTTACGTGCAAAATCTCACTATGCGAGATCTTTTGAACACAATAGCTGTGTCTATATCTGGTAATGGCACGAAAATAGGTTCACAACCCGCTGAAATGCTTGAAAACCTCACGAATCTGCTTGATGAAGACAACTCTCCACATGTGACTCTCATTATCCACTCTCTTGATGGATCTGCTCTCCGCCGCCCTGCATCCCAAATGATTCTTTCGCGCTTGAGTTCTCATCCACGGGTACATTTGGTTGTGTCTGTAGACCACCCTTCCTTCCATTTGCTTTGGGATAGCTCACTTCGTTCAGCTTTTAACTTTCTGTTTCATGATTGCACGACCTTCTTACCCTACACAGTCGAGGTTGATGTTGTAGATGAAGTACATGACCTTCTGGGAAGAAGCGGACGCAAAGTAGGGGGCAAAGGAGGTGTAAGCTTTGTGCTCAAGAGTTTGCCTGAAAATGCAAAAAATCTCTTCAGAGTCTTGGTCGGAGAACAGCTTGCAGCTATGGATGAGATCCTCGTAACCGAACACAACGATGGGGGTGATGCGAATGGGTTACACGGAGCCGCTAGCAGAAAGAGTGAACCTGGTGTGGAATACAGGGTGCTGTACCAGAAAGCTGTGGAGCAGTTTATTTGTAGCAATGAGATGAATTTCAGAACGTTGCTGAAAGAGTGAGTGTTCTCAGTTGAAAACCATTGATGATTGCAAGATAGCTAATATTTCCTAGGTTTCATGACCATCAAATGATAGAAAGTAGGAAGGACACCTTAGGAACAGAAATACTTTTTGTGCCTTTTAGAAAAGAAGAACTAGAAAATATTCTTGAGGATATTGTATCATAGGATATTTTCGGTACTTAGATATACATTAGCAAGGCGTTGGGGTGCATAATGCAGCATAAGAGGCTACTTGGCAACAAATCAAATCAATACATTCAATCATCTCATTATATCCTTACACTTATCATTGGCCTGTTGGAGATTTGTGATCAGTAACATTTCTAGCATACACCAGCTCCCGGTGAGCTTTTTCGAGTTGTCTTCGCCAGTAAGGTTATTTACTCAAAGTTGCAAGAGGTCTTTCATTGCCCCCAAATACGCTTTAAACATCGAGTAAATAATACTCATGATTCTACGAGTACTATCAAACAGGTAACCTTGAGGGCCTGGGAACACCTAATGTCCAAACTAAAGTCAAATACTGCTCGTAGCCTTACTGGCAAGGCTGTCGAGACTGACCCCACCTAAACTTGAAAAGTCCCAATTAATCTGGGCTGTAACCGCAACTCTTCCTAATGTTACGTCAAATACACAATAAATGTAGAAAATTATCTACGATGAATCGTATGGTTCCCAAAGATCCTGTGTTATTTGTTCTAGGTGCGACTGGTACAGGAAAATCACAGGTCAGTTTATAGTTCTACAAGCGAGGCCGAAGTCTAATTATCCTACAGCTCGCCATTGACCTAGCGACACGATTCAATGGCGAAATAATCAATGGCGATGCCATGCAAATGTACGAAGGTCTGCCTATCATTACAAATAAGATTACGGTCGAGGAACAACATGGCATACCGCATCATTTACTCGGGTTTATTCCCCTAGACGCGGAGACATGGACGGTGGGGACGTTCAAGAAACAGGCCAGTCAGATAATTCGAGAGATTAGATCAAGGGGACGGCTACCTATCATAGTAGGTGGGACTCACTACTATACACAATCTCTTCTGTTCGAAGATGAGCTTGTATCTTACGGAAAAGCTTCCGGGGATGCACAGGATAATCCTCAGCTCTCCATTGAAGAGTTATCCAAACGATTCCCAATACTCGATGCACCTACGGAACAGATCCTGGATCGTTTGAGAGAGGTCGATCCGCTGATGGCTGCGCGGTGGCACCCTAATGACCGCCGCAAGATTCAAACTTCACTTCAAATATTCTTGAGCAGTGGAAGGAAAGCCTCCGATATTTACACGGAGCAGAAAGAGACCAAAGAAATAGCTCAGACAGCTCTGAACGGTAACTCAATCTCTCCAGCGACATTTGAGATAGGCTCGCCATTACTATTCTGGGTGCATGCGAAATCAGATATCCTTAAATTGAGGCTCGACAAACGAGTCGACAAGATGATTGATGTAGGCTTACTAAATGAAGTTAAGTCTATGGAGACAACTCGCCAACAGTACATTCGTGCTGGAGCTAATCTTGATCTTTCTCGTGGGATATGGGCCTCTATTGGTTGGAAAGAGTTCGAATCATATCTTCGCTATCTTGAAGATGAGGGCGGGGACTCCAAAAAGCGAGATATCCTTCGTATTGATTCGTTGAACAAAATGAAAGCAGCTACTCGGCAATATGCTAAGCGACAAATCCGATGGATCAGCTTGAAATTAATACCAAAACTTGTCCATGAAAATGCTTTGGACAAATTATATCTCTTCGATGGAACAGACATTTCATTATGGACGGAAAATGTATCAGGTCCTGCTATTGATATTACACAAGAATTTATCCTTGGTCACGAGCTTCCCAGGCCCAGTGAAATTTCAGGTTTAGCTGGCGAGTTTCTGAACCCCGAGAAGTCTTTGCAGCACTCCCAGAGCAAAGCCCATTGGGTGCCAAAGAAATGCGGAATATGCCATACTTTTGTCATGACCGAAGGTCAATGGCAAGTGCATTCTACAACCCGCGTGCATCGACGAATGGCCCAGAAGATGCGGAGAGATGGCGCAAACGGTAGGTCTCCTCACCAAAGGGATAGCACATCTCCGATTACTACTTGAAAGACATCAACCTTGCGCTCACAAGCATAAATGATGAGATCATCAGCCCCCACGCCATATTGCCGGACTCGGAATCTCAGAAACTTGTTAGCGTCAAGAGCTCGTGATGAATTGGTGGTAACATGATCGTTATCAAAACCTGTGGCTAAGAATTGGCCAAGCTCCAGCCCTACGGAAATCCACGAGAATGAGACAAAGAGTGACATGAAGTCTTGCACGAGGCTAGCAACTAGGTACTTTGTTGTACTTCATGCTGTGCATCGGATCGGAAATTAGGAACTACCATAAATGTAGTATTTTACACGTTAGCTATGCCTGCTGTACTACTTTTCGGCCATTTATTGGTACACATTAATACACACTCAGCGCAAAGAGTTCAAGCACGTTCAGTTGTTATCCGGTAAATCTTTGACTTCTATTTGATTCCTCGAACCGATCTGAGATCTCGAATACTTACTGGGACAACAGTGCAACATAGGTCAGGGAATTTGGCTGCCAACGAACAACCTTTTGGCGAGAATTTGGCTGCTAGATGCTGACTCTTGTCTCACTTGCTTCCAGACATTATCAGAGGTCTTGCGCGAATCTTGACGAAATTTCTGTGAGGTTATACGAGTATGATCATCTTAATAGATGTACGAGTAAAGGTTTTGAGTAGTTTTGGATATCAATGCTAAAGTCTGATTAAGCTTAAATATGTTTGGTTTAGTACGAGTATAACAATTACTCTACTCTATACGAGTAGGTAATCTTTTTACATCATATTAGTTATATTTGACGAGATTAAATGTCGAGTACAAATTTGATAAAGTATTTATTGAGTATTATTATGGTAAATCGTATATCAACGTACTCGAGTAGTACGCACTCACTTCTAACAATTCCAACTTCTTCCATGGGGGGCTGGTGGAGTATGGAAACGACCGTGCCAAGTTCATTCAATCCTTCACAAACCCCCGGTTTGGGGAATAAGAGCCGGCCCTAAAAATGGAACTAATCCCCTTTCCGACCAAAAAGCTTGATTAATCATCCATGTGAATCTCCACCGCTGCTCCCTCGATTCTCTTGCACAGCGAGTGCAGTAGAGACGGCCCCTTGCGGTTAGGCTAGGAGGCGAGTGAGTGGGTGAGTGGGTGAGTGGGTGAATGAGTGAATGAGGTTATTCGTAGATACTGTCCAGTACGACGAGTACCGTAGACGGGAACCATAGGTTGGATGCCTAAAGCTAAAGAAGCTCACACGGGGAAATCCCTTCTCTGACCACGACAGTAGTGTCAAACCGTCAACACCAGCCCCAATCGAGCTAGGAGATTTTCTCTCTTTTTCCTGTCGTGAGGGATTTATCTCGCAGCTCGCAATCTCAGATACGTATAACCACGTATAATCTTCACCGTCGAGGGAAAAACGCCACGATGTGTACGGAGTGGGAATGGAGTGAGTGCCCATGGACCACCTTCCTACCAATCTTGACGATAGACGCTCGAGAGATCAAATTTTGTATGAGCGATTTGATATACCGCCGATATACACATTGCGAGTATCCATGCTCATCATTCATTCCATTGGGAATTTGGAAGAGATGTCACCGTCAGGTTGGCTTGCCCGATACGCCAATCGGTTGACAGATCTAGTCCAGATACGGCTTCTGGAATGCGAGTGAATTGATGTTATTACTGTACTCCAGTACATGCAGGATGGGTATGATGGGAACAGCGCGTGCGACTGTACTACTTGCATCACCCATCAGTTGCGAAATCCACCCACGGAAGATATATTGCAATCGGGGAATTATGATATGCTTCCACAGCTTGCGCCACCGCCTCTGACAGGACCCAATTGCTCCAAGTACATTTATTGACAAAGGAGGATAAAGTTGGTACCTATTTCATTGTTGACTATTCTCTGGGAAGAGAACCTTGCATTGCCCCATCTGCCTGCAAGCGCGCAAGTCTGTTGGCTTGTTACCATACATACTGCTGAAAGTTGTGTACTTGGCAGCTTCTCTTAAATTCACCAGCTTCCCTTTGATCTTCAAGTCACTCAAAGTCGTCGAGTTCCGTGAACTCTCAAGTCTCTTTTCAATTTAGTGATATTATCCCTTTCCCTTTCCCTCTTCGCTTGCTGTCCTACATCTCTACCATTCCGTTCTACCCTTGAACGGTGAGGCTGTACAGCTCCCAGCAGAGTTCCTTGTGCTTTGTGCTGTACAGTTGGACTCTTTCAACCACTTGTCTGCCAATCCCGGCATCGGCATATCAACCCTCTCACACAAGGGCATACTCTGTGAAGCCTCTTACTTCTACGTATCCACAACAACTTTTGAACTCTTTACACTACACCACCATTGCCACAAACATGGATGAAAAAGCCGTGTATATCTCGGCCGAGGAGCGCGATGATGAAGTCTTCCACGTCGCGCCTAGACCTGAAGCTCGAATCAGATTCGGTGATCAAGATGAAGAGGCAGGCAGGCAAACCAATACACTTCCTAGGATGGCTCGGACAAATACAAACAGCTCACAACTATCAACTGCAAGCTCCAGGCGTCGCAAAATTTCCATTGATCCAGCAACTGCTCTGCCAATTACTTACCGCACAGTCTCATTTGCCATTGAAGAGACCAAAGAGAAGCAGAGGGTTGAGGCGGATCGGGCAAAGAAGGACGCGGCGGCTGAGCTTGGTGATCTGGAATGGCACACTTTATCAGCAGATGAAGTTATAAGTCGGTTGGAGACATCACTTGCTCAGGGTCTCTCCAAGGAACAGGTCGAAGTCAAAACCAAAGAGTTTGGAAAGAATATGCCTTCAAAGCCACCGTCGGACTTATTATGGAGGGGTAAGTCTATTCACATATATCCATTTACTTCAAATCAATCTTGACATTTGGTTTGAGCCATTGCTAATTCTTTTGATTTAGTCATTGGCTATTTGTTTGGTGGGTTCGGATCTGTGTTATTAATTGGTGGTGTTCTGGTCACTATTACCTATGAGCCACTCGGTGGGTCAAACCCAGTACTGGCCAATCTAGCCCTTGCAATTGTTCTCTACGCCGTCTTCGTTGTTCAGGCTCTATTCAATGCATGGCAGGATTGGTCATCTTCTCGGACTATGGCGTCCATCTCAGGCATGCTTCCCGACGATTGCTTCGTCCTCCGCAATGGCAATCGCGAAGAACTCCCCGCATCTGATCTAGTTCCCGGTGATATACTCTACATAAAGTCTGGCAACAAGCTACCTGCAGATGTTCGGTTCCTTGAGATCTCTTCCGATGCTAGGTTTGACCGCTCTATTTTGACGGGAGAATCACAACCTATTCCTGGCTCAGTTGATAACACGGACCTCAACTATCTGGAGACGCAGAACATTGGTATGCAAGGAACGCATTGTATTTCTGGAAGTGCGATAGGAGTTACAGTGAGCACGGGGGACAAAACAGTGTTTGGAAAGATTGCAACTTTGACAAATGCACCAAAGACAGGGATGACCACTCTACAGAAAGAGATCTTGAGGTTCATCATAATCATTTGTTCCATTATGGTGTTCTTTAACATAGTTGTTATAATCTGTTGGGGTGCATGGTTGCGACATTCTCATCCTGAGTGGATTACTACTGCCGGATTGATTGTCGGTATGTACTCTTCCTTCTCTCAGCCCTTCCACCACTGGGGAATAAAAAATAAGTCTGGCTAACGGGTGACTAGATATTGTGACGGTAGCAGTAGCCTTCATCCCCGAGGGTTTACCCATCGCACTGACCGCTTCCTTGACCATTACTGCGAATATTATGAAGAGCAACCAAGTTCTATGCAAGTCGTTGAAGACTGTCGAGACCTTGGGAGCCGTATCAGTTATCTGTTCGGATAAGACTGGAACTTTAACGAAGGTAGCATCAGTTCAAATCATATGCCTCTTTAGCACTTTTTGACTAATCATTTTCTAGAATAAAATGTTTGCAACTGAATGCTCAGTGGCCAAAAAAACAATGACTCCAGAGCAAGCCGTCGAATTCCAAAAGTCTAATGGTAGTACCACAAACTGTGTGGCCCAGTTACGTTCCCTCGCAGGCCTATGTAATGCAGGAGAATTCGATGCGGCTACGCTTAATCTACCTCTTGCGGAACGAAAGATTGCGGGAGACGCGACAGATCAGGCAGTTCTTCGGTTATCAGAAACATTTGGAGAAGTTCGTCAGTTACACTTACTGTGGAAAAAGACTTTCGAGCTAGCATTCAATAGCAAGAATAAATTCATGATCAGAACTCTGGCGCTATCCGAGCCTCAAGGCTTGGAACTTGCGGTATCACCTGAGGAATTAGCGGTATGGAAGAAGGAAGACCTCCTATTGACTATCAAAGGAGCCCCGGATATTCTCGTGGAACGTTGCACCAAATATGTTGGCGAAGACGGTCATGTCTACCCGTTGGATGCAGATATGAAGACCTCCGTCGATGAGATCAAGAATAGGTGGTCGAGTGAGGGCAAGCGGGTGATATTACTTGCTAGAAAAGTCCTCCACGGCCATCAAACTCAGCACAAACCTGAGCACAATACCTTTGAAGCCGAAATTATGCGACAAGCTGGTAGCGATCTGGTTTTGGTGGGACTTGTGGGCATCGTGGACCCTCCCCGAGATGAAATACCAGAGGTGGTGAAGGTTCTCAGAAGAGCTGGTATTCGAATTTTTATGGTCACTGGAGATTTCAAACTTACCGCTCAAGCTATCGCCATCGAGTGTGGTATTATCACTAGTCCGACTCACATGATTCACGATATTTCTCGACTCAGCAGAAATGGAATGGAGACCCCAAAGAGCATTTCGAGTGGTGTTATCCCTGAGAAAGATACAGATCACGAGCATGGATATACGAGATCAATCACTCTTAGTGGCCCCGAGTTGATTACTTTGAATGATAATCAGTGGGATCAGCTCTGCCAGTATGAGGAGATTGTCTTTGCCCGTACTACTCCCGAGCAAAAGCTTCGTATTGTCAAAGGTATGCTCTTAAACCCTTCCATGCTTTAATATCTATATAACTAATCAGCATATAGAATTCCAAAAACGTGAGAATATAGTGGGTATGACAGGCGATGGAGTCAACGATGCACCATCTTTAAAAGCCGCCGACATTGGTATCGCACTGGGCAGTGGCTCAGATATCGCCATCGAAGCCGCCGATATGGTCCTTCTGGATTCGTTTGGTGCCGTCGTCGAAGCTGTCAAATATGGACGTGTCGTCTTTGACAACCTTAAGAAAACCATCATTTACCTCCTTCCTGCAGGAACATTCTGCGAATTCCTTCCCATTCTTACTAATGTCATTCTCGGTCTTCCCCAAATCCTCAGCTCTTTCCTCATGATTATGATCTGTTGTCTCACAGATTGTGCTGGTGCCACGGTTCTTGCTTATGAGAAACCGGAAGCTGATGTACTTTTGAGGAAACCGAGAGATGTTAAGAAGGATAGGTTGGTTGATTGGAAGTTGCTGTTTCATGCGTATGTTTTCCTGGGTATGCAAGAGGCTATTGCATCGTTTGCAATGGCTTATTGGTACTGTCAACGCAAAGGGGTCACGTTTTCGATTTTGTGGTTGGGGTATGGAAAGTACCCGCCTCATTTGAGTAATGAGTATGTGCAGCATGTGTTGGCCGTGGCTAGCAGTATTTATTTCGTCACCTTGGTCATTATGCAATGGTTTAATTTGATGGTAAGAAGATCTCTTTCCCCCCTAATTCCTCATCCCAGTAATCTCCTCGTGCTTTAACCTCATTACTAACCAAAAAATCAGGCAACCCGTACCCGCCGCCTCTCCATCTTTCAACAGCCTCCCGCCTTTAACAAAGCAACACAAAATCTCTGGCTCTTCCCCGCCATTGCTTTCGCTCTTGTTGTCATCTTCATCTTCCTCTACATACCAGGTTTGGCTTCTGCAATTGTTAGTAGCCCAATTCCAGCGGAATACTTCTTCTTTCCATTATGTTTTGGAATTTGGATACTTTTTACGGATGAGGTGAGGAAGTTTTATGTCAGGAAGTCGCCGGAGGGCTGGTTGGCGAGGTTGGCTTGGTAAAGGGGAATGGGTGAGAAGGAGAGTGTAGATATTTCGGGATTAGACGGCAGGAGGTTATGTTTGGTGAGTGGTGCTGCAAGACAAGTGGTGGTTTTGCATTAAGATTGTACGAATGAGAGGATTTGGTTTTGGTTTCGATGGGCGAAAAGTCCGTCTTCATACATATTATGAGCATCATGATACCAGACTTTGTTTAGATGCATACATGGATAACGAAAAGCATTACGATGCAGTTTGTATATTGAACGAACAATAGATCAGCACTTTAGCAATATCTTATAGAGATGCTTTCACTCGAGTATCTAATTTAATTTTAATACATTATTCTACGCGATGACATTTCAAATGAGTGATTCGGGGATGGGTCATAAGAAGGGGGCAATTCTTTTTTGATGATGGTCTTGAATATCGGGAGGAGAGACTTTCCATTGCATTGGTGAAGAGAACAGTCAGTTAGCAATATGATGAGATGAGAGTTGGGTATTTGAAGTCATTCGGATCAGTTGTTGGTAAACTCTCTGAATAGCTTCATCATCAGTGCGGTGTGCGGACTTCTCAAACGACACCAAAGTTGGAATCATTCGAAACGCTAGAAATACTGAATCATTGAGAAGTTTCGGGGTTGAACCGAATCATTCGAATACAGATCCGACGAATGAAGCTATATAATTTGATTTTGAATGAGTCCTCAACTAGGTCTTCATGAATTCGTGCACCCACTTTTGCTTGCTTTGAGGGCTACTGCTCGTAGATGCTGTACAATGCGAGCAGACTCTTTTATTCCGTATCATGAAGCTTGAGATATATACGTTCCTCAAATAGACAATTACAAGACAAGAGTAGGACAACAGTGTCAAAGTCGTAGTGTTTTCATCTGCTCGTGCATAAAAGGGGAGCGATTATTGTTGTTGCTTACTTAATCTTCACATAGCCAAAGGCCACATCTTTATATTCAAGCGCCAGTCCCGAAGTTTACTAGTGAATACACCCTCAATCAACTACAAGCTTTGAGATCTGGCCGAATTATTCCTTTGCGAACACATCATCAAGGGAACATAAGAACCTGCGACACTTTATTAAAGAGCACAGTGTCGACGTGCCATTCCTCAACTCTTCTTCTTCCTCTTCGACCTTTTCCACCTTTGTGAGGCTTTTAGATATTAAATCGCCAAGATGAGTGGCCGTAAGTTATATCTTTTACTCATCTTCACAGCTCATTTTCATAAGTGTCCATGAGCTTTTGCACCTTGAAATTTCTTCGCACAATCAATTGCAAAATGCTGACAATGTATCTTTTCAGTCAGGTTCCTCGACCTCATTAAGCCCTTCTCGCCGTTCCTCCCTGAGGTTCAGCAGCCCGAGACAAAGGTCCCATTCAACCAAAAGTTGATGTGGACGGGGTTGACACTATTGATATTCTTGGTTATGAGTCAAATGCCACTGTATGGCATTGTGTCCTCAGATACCTCAGATCCTCTATACTGGTTGAGAATGATGTTGGCAAGTAACAGAGGTACTTTGATGGAATTGGGTATCACTCCAATTATCTCCTCGGGAATGGTTTTCCAGCTTCTTGCAGGTACACACTTGATTGACGTCAACCTCGACTTGAAGGCTGATCGCGAGTTGTATCAAACTGCGCAAAAGCTCTTCGCTATTATCTTGTCAATGGGTCAAGCTACTGTTTATGTTTTTACTGGATTGTACGGGCAACCATCTGATCTTGGTGCTGGTGTTGTCTGCCTTCTTATCCTTCAATTGGTCGTTGCTGGTTTGATTGTCATTCTTCTCGATGAGCTCCTCCAAAAGGGATATGGTCTTGGAAGTGGTATCTCCCTCTTCATCGCTACCAACATCTGCGAGTCTATCATCTGGAAAGCATTCTCTCCCACCACCATCAACACTGGCCGTGGCCCAGAATTTGAGGGTGCCGTCATTGCGCTCGTTCACTTGCTTTTCACATGGCCAAACAAGCAACGTGCTCTCTACGAGGCTTTTTACAGACAAAACCTTCCTAACATCATGAACCTTTTGGCTACTCTCGTCGTCTTCGCAGCCGTCATCTACCTTCAAGGTTTCCGCGTTGAGATCCCAGTCAAGTCTTCCCGACAACGTGGTGCTCGTGGATCTTACCCAGTTCGTCTCTTCTACACTTCCAACATGCCAATTATGCTCCAATCAGCCCTCTCCTCCAACGTTTTCCTCATTTCCCAAATGTTGTACTCCCGCTTTTCCGAGAACTTGCTTGTTCAGCTTTTCGGTGTTTGGGAGCCAAAGGAGGGTTCGGCACAACTTTTCGCTACCTCTGGTATCGCATACTACATGTCCCCACCATTGAACTTTACCGATGCCCTTCTTGACCCAATCCACACCGCAGTCTACATTGTGTATATGCTCGTTGCATGTGCCATCTTCTCCAAGACCTGGATTGAGGTTTCCGGCTCAAGCCCAAGAGACGTTGCTAAACAACTCAAGGACCAAGGACTCGTCATGGCTGGCCACAGAGAACAAAGCATGTACAAGGAGTTGAAGCGCATCATTCCTACTGCCGCCGCTTTCGGTGGTGCTTGCATTGGTGCTCTTTCCGTTGGTAGCGACTTGTTGGGAGCCCTCGGATCCGGTACCGGTATTTTATTGGCTGTCACGTAAGTATAATTTACCCCAATCCTAATCATCTATATCCATGACTAACATAATTATAGTATTATTTACGGATACTTTGAGATTGCCGCAAAGGAGGGAGATATGGCCGGCATGAAGGGCATGATCATGGGATAAGGAACTCCCTTGTCATATCTTTCAAATATTTCTTGTATGCTTGATTACATAAAAGAAAAGCAAATGATTTAGGATTGGTGGGTGCTGGGGAACTGGGACGGGTTTCAAAGATCAAAGATGTGCAGATGAAACACAATGTCATTTTATCTACATACTCGCTATGATCCTTGTGTAATGTAACAATAGGCGGGGCCGGGTGTACTTTCTGGGACTTGCATTGCATCAACGAACTTTGAAGAAAGGGAGAGCATGAAAATTATGTATAAAGAGCAAGCACGGGTTGTACAATGTGAAAAATGGAAATGTTTGATAAATAAATGCTACATCTGGATTGTAGCGTTTGAACCTACAAATTTGTTGTTGGAGTGAAGGATGAGTGAAGGATCAGTGTAGGTTGTGGTAGGTCAGTAGAACGGGAGTAGGACTTGAGTATTGGGGTTCGGTTGACCGAGCTGGGCGTGGTATGATATGGGGTTGCTTGATATTCATGGTGATTTTATTATTTCAAGGGCACTTTGAGGGTTGTCTGGTATGTATGTTGAGAGTTGAGAGACGTGGATGGGGGAGGGAAGATATTGCCAGGTGGATTTTGGATTTCCTATATATCATTGTCGAACTGGGATGATACATACTCAGAGGGTTTTGATCGTCTCTGGTCATCACGACAGACGATGTGTATAAATATTGACTTCTGCCGTGAGATGTCATATTTGTGCTGTGTATAAGTCGGACTAATAAGTGGATGGGATAGAAGATTGTACTCCCTAGTGCATCGGGACATTACCTTCATCGTTCGGAAGTCGGTTGATTACTAACTACCCTTGCTCGGAATCGGCCATGTACAAAGTATGTAAGGAAGGATATGAATCGAGCCGAGAATTCAAACCGGAGTTGAGAGGGGTTGACGATTATCTACCAGGCCATGCGTCGCAGGCATTCTTGTACTGGAAAACCTACCAAGTCTCCGTTCGATGACTTGTTTTCCCCTTCAAGCTGTCGGTACTGTAAACGACATGTCACGTACCACAAATCGATCGCCCAATCAATCTGAAGTATTTGTAAGGGCTCACCTCCTATAAGTCCCATCATGCATGGCTTTTGGGGGGACACCGTCAACCGCCACCAAGTACTGCAGTTTAAAATATCTGAGTCAGAGCCGTTATCGCACATGGCTTTCTGCAATGCACGAAGAGGGACAACATCCGACCAACCAGAGGCTTCACGGCTTTTCTCAGCAAATATTTGTGTTGTTCAGAGAACCAGAACTTCAGAGACTGATGGCGGTGTGGAGGAAGGGTGGAGATGGAGATGGAGATGGAGATGGAGACGGGGATGCGGTCGGTACAGAAGCGAATGGGTGCTGATTGTATTGTACAGTCTGTAGTCAGGAACCGATAGTTGACCTGTTGAAAATGGATCCAGGAGGTGAGCAATAAGGTTACTGCACAGTTGCTGCACAGTAAGGAATCAGTCTTTGAATACGAAGTCACGATTATTGGATCTAGAACCACCAGAACCTTGAATCGTGTGGGAATGGCATAATGTTGTAAGGTGTAAGTTGCGAGTTGCGAGTTGCGAGTTGCCAGTTGCCAGTTGCCAGTTGCAAGGGCTGAAGGGATCTAAGAAATCGGGTTTGCACTAGTACGATGATCGAAATACGCTAGAATCAATAGAATGTCTCAAGAATATGCCTCGTGGTTTCTGGATGACCTGGTGAGCACGTGACGCTTCGGTCTGAGCATGAGATGATAAATACAGTAAGTACTACCGAGGTATATCTTGGCCAAAGTCTGCCCCCATATATATACCTCCTAATCCAATGGGGACATATTATTATAGGTTTACCGTAATTCGTAGAGATTGTTATTCAATCTGCCATTCCACCTTCAAAGAAGTTCCCTGTTCGAGTGAACAAAGTCTGTCGCTGCACACTTGGTGGTTGGTAAGACCGGTTGGTTACCAAACACGGAATTATACAGTAAGGGAGTAGTCAAGCATCATCAACAGGGAGTGGGGCATGCTCGAAAGTACAAAGGTTGAAAGGGTAAGTAATGTAAGTGGGTATAGTGGATACATATCGCTGTTTTTCCATAACTTATTGCCGCTTTAATGATTTTGAATACATATTTGGCCATTCCCCCCATCATTTCTTTTTT